>JBCFYV010009882.1:37701192-37977331 GCA_039000515.1 Timema cristinae
GATCTTATGACCGCGAAGACAGTCTAATTAAGGCGGTGGTCAGAAGAGCGAAGTGAGCTAGTTTTCCCACGAGGGCCAAAGACGACCTCATTACGAATAGATCACGGGCAGTGTTACAGCGAAGAGAACGGCAAGTGGTCTTATTATAGGAAAATTTGAAGCCGGAACTCAAGGTGTCAAAGTATCTGTTTTTTTTTTGCGTGCAGTAAAGTTAATAGAATATTTTCAAATATACGGTGTTATCATTTGTAGGAACAAGTCCTTATTCTAGTGTAGTAAATATAAAGTGACTGACTATTCGCCAGTCACGGACTCGACTACTTAGCACGTTTCCACCCTGCACAAAACTAGAAAGCTGAGACCGGCATTGCCAGGGCGAATGAACGGAGTCCCCGAAGAGGGGTTGTCAAACACGGTGAACAAAGGGGTGGGGGCTGAGTCAAACAGGGAAGAACAAGGGTGGACCAAACTGGTTCGATCCCAATCCAACGTATGGAAATAAATAAGAAGAGAAAAGAAAGTTCGATGACTCCCCGTCCCCGTCTCCCCCTTCTCCACCTTTTCACCCTTTTCACCACCACGGTGGTAACATAGTTAGCTAACATAATCAAGATGGAGCTAGTTAGCTTTTATCACTGTGCAGCTCCAAGTATTTCTCTATAGAAATGTTGGTACGTTTTTAAAATATTTAAATCTTTTCTTTATTTGTGGGTTTGGGTGTTTAACATACGCCTTCTTAACTTACACAACAACTAGCTTAAACCTAGGACACACACAACACGCAATCCCACAGACGTAAATATATCAAAACGATATAGAAACTCTCAGTTACATCATTAATAAATCCTTCGATCTTGATGGCAATCAATCCCAGGACCATTAACTAAATAGGTACCCATGCTAATGACTAAATCAAGACGTCGTACTTGAACATACTTAACCTTTGCTCTTGGGTTTAAAATGTTAATAGCCAGCCTGTGCCATGTATTAAGAGCTCACTAAAACCCCGAATGCAAAGTACACGTAATCAACTCATTTCCACCGAAGCTAATCTCCCCCCCCCCCCCCCCCCCCCAAAAAAAAGTGGTTTCATTAGAAAACTGGTGAGCACCCACAGAACTCCCATTCTGTGGTGATGAATTACAATAGGATATATGTTTGGAAAGTGACCAGAATATTCGCGATTTCTTCATACCTAGGGTGCTACCCCTCCCCCTCCTCCCCCCTCTCAAGTGGAAACTAAATCAATATATGGATTGACCTTTTGTAGCTTGCACAAGAGAACCGAGTGAATACAATGAGGTTTGAATGAAAAAAGGGGTGTCGTCGACCATGACATCAAGTCGATAGCTATTTACCAGCAATGTAATTGGAAATGTCAAAGGCTTTTCAATAGTTTTGAAAAATATGCATGAAAAAATAATTATATATATATAGTTTATAATTACATTATAAATGTTTTGGTACTTTAAGATGATGAGAGGACAGCAGTTACCAAAGTTAGTTATCTACAGCAAATTACAAGGATAATTTAATAATGAATATTAGGGCTTGACTCTGAAATATACATGTTTTTGATAATGCATTTATTTTATCATGGTTTTAACTCAATTTTATAAATCGATTGAAATGTATTGGTTAAGATATCTTCTTTATTAATATTAATATTATTTTTAGTGCTTTAATAGACGTGAACTTTCTAAATACAAAAGAGAGTTAGCTATACTTTTTAAAAGTAAAGCTTATAATAAATACCCACTTGACTACAATATCAATATTTTCAACATTTTGTTTTGGTCGTTAGGCTAAAAGACAAATTTATAAGTATTATTATAGCCACAATATTGGGTTTAAACAGGATGCCATATATCTGTAGTTAATATTCATTTTCATTTGTAATACAGCAAGGATATGGCTACAAAACCAATATAGATCGAATTTACAATTTATTTGAGAAAATAATATGAAGTAATAGAAAATTACTAGGACACGGCTTGGTTTATTGAAAAGATTTCAGAGTATAGTTTATAGACGACTGCCCTTTTCCTGAAGAAAACATGAGTAGCGTCGCATATCTTAATTTGATTTGATCCTACACAACATAAATAAATATTCAGATTGATTACTCCTTATATAATAAAATAAATCGTGCTAAAGCTCCAAAGAAGTCAAAGAAATAATGACTTATATTAAAGAGAAAATATTTTTGGGTTTCAGAGCTGTAAAATTAAAACCAAATATTTTATAAGTAGAAAGCTAAAGCTTGCTACAACGAGGCCTACCTATGAAAAATACTTAAGGTGTGTACATATAGAGTATTTTTAGTATCTTTACAAGCAGTGAGAGCATGATTACTTAATCCTTGCGATCAGCAGTTTGTGCTGCTAAGATGTTTTTCACTATTGCTTACTATAGGTAAGCACAGTTGGTTATGAGTATTCTTCTTCTATTTGCTATTCAACTATCGCCTATTCAAATTTTAATCTCAATTCCAAATATCAATTTCACGCAACTATAGTTACCCCCTAGTAGCATGGACAGTAACAACAAGTTAAAAATAGCACACATTACAGCGATACTTATTTTTTGCCTAGACGAAAGTTCATAAAGATTTCGTAAAAAAAACATTCGGGATTTCACCTGCTTGCAATGCCGGGAGCTCCTGCTCCTTTTATCAATGCAAATGAACTAGACCTCTCTGACTTTTTTCATTTTCAGTGCCCCTAATACATATTTGATGATTTTATACTTCCAGTAAAATAACTTGAACTGAAATAATGATAGTAAATATCATGAAATGACCATCGAAGAGGGTGTTTCGATCCCTTTCGGTTCCTTTGTCTCCCTTATAAATTACAAACCAACAGACGTAATTGGTATATGATAAACACTAAGGGGCTGAGAGCGAGTGGAACAACTTGTACTATGAAATATACGAAGCAAGTTCACAAGTTAATTTGTTTTCATTCTTTTACGTGTGTAAATAGTTTGTTTCCTACAAAATTCAAACTAATCTCAGAAAATGGTTCGTGTATTATTATTATTATTATTATTATTATTATTATTATTATTATTATTATTATTATTATTATTATTATTATTATTACCGCGTCTAACTACCCGTTCGGGTTATACGCTTTAAGTACTAATTACGCTAATGGATTAGGAATTGGGAAGATTAAATTAGAGGAAGTGAACCCGCATTTGCGTGGAGGGAGTGTGGAAAACCATTTAGGAAAAACCACCCCAGTTCACCCGACCAAGATTAGAACCTCGATCTCCCCGTCCTCAGCAGTCGAGCTCAACACGACTAGCGCGTTAGCCAACTACGCATTTCTTTTATATTTTTATCAAAATTTAGGGTTGCTGTCTTGCGATCGGCCTTTTTTTTCATATGAGCAGCGTCTTTTGTAGGCCTACCCATAGTTAAAAAAATAAAACTAGAATATTTAAATAAAATGTATTTACAAAAAAAAAATCAAACTGACTTGAAAAACGCACCGAAAAGTAAAAAATTCTAATTTTTCTAACTGTATCTAACATTTAACTTTTTGAAGGTCAACTGGAGCATTCATATAGTTTACAAGCTTCTTCATGAGAAAAAACTCACATTCGTTAGTTTCATTTTGCAGTTCCTGACTTGTGATTGAAAAAAAACCAGCCCATTATTCAAGTTTGTGCGTTTTGATTTTTATAGGGTTTGTAAGTTGCGGGCAGTTGTGTACTTTATTTATTAATTCGGCACCAACTTAAAAATATTTAAACTTGAATAATATTAGAAAAAGTACTAGTTTTGACTTATAAATGCGCTATTTTGAGTAGATTTAAATTTTGTTGTTTTGTAAACAAGATAATCATGGATGATAATGAAAGAATATAATCATCTGTTCAAAGAAAGTGCCTATATTTAAACGTTGCTGAAAACTATGACCTGCGCTGCTAACAAACTACACCCATGTTTCTACAATAGCCACTAGTTTTGTTTTTTTATACTTATGATAACTAGTCCTAGACGCACAGATAATAATAGTATTTTGTAATGTGGCCAAATTGAGTAAACTTCTCTAGACTTTCTTTTTTGTTAAAAATTGCTTATGGTCCACATTATAAATATTATTACTCATAGCTAGAACGTATTCTGGGATTCCACCCTCACTGGTGGCCACATGATCTAGGACATTCAATTCACAATATAATGAGCTGCCAGGGACAAGGTTGTCACAGTTTGACTCTTGGTTGGACTCGCTTGAAGAGATATCCATTTACTCGTATAATTCATTACTGTTGTTTTCCCAGTATTCCTTTACGCTTTTAGTGGTGTATTTCCATTAAATTATTATATTAATAATTTTATCAACATTATATCATTATATAAATAATTAATACTCCCTTTGGTTAGTTATAAGAAAAAATATTGTACCAGTAGTAACAGACATCATCTCTCTGGTTCAAAATAGATTTTACATATCTAAGACTTTAATTCATCAACAATTGAGATAAATAATAACTTTTTTTTTTTATGGATATGAAGTGTGTGTGTGTCATGAGAAAGACAAAAGCATGGTGAATGCGGTTGAAATGAGATATTTAAGAAATGTATATGGAAAAATTCTTATGGACAGTCAGTAATGAATGGGTGTTGTAGTGCAGTTTAAAATGGAATCAAATAGGTCAATGTGAAAGAAGCATCTTATATTGACTTAGGCACGTTGAGAGGTTGAATACGGATTGGGTAATGTATATCTACTTATCTCAATATATTAGATTTATACTTTCATAACCTTGGATAAAAACGCTATATTGAATATATTACTGTAAAAATAACATTTAATATAACTGTAGTTTATTGATTACTACATTATTTTAACATAAAATATATTTTACCAATATAAGTCAAGTACCAAGAAGCCTATTTTTAAACGTGAGACATTTGCTACTGAATTTGCTACCGAAAATGTGATTAACATCGATAAATTGTAGATTCCTAGCTCTAGTAATGTAAGAATTTCAAATTGTATTAGCCCACTAGGAGCTTACGAATTGAAGCTACACACCAGTTTGGAGACCGAGAAGGATGACCACAAATATGTTTCAGATAGTGATAAAAATAATAATCTGATTATGAAACCAAATATTGAATACATTAATGCAAATATAAATGAATAAGTTAGTTCCTGTTGATATTATTAATTTAATTATATACCAATTAATGTATTATTAAACATTCTATCGCCAGTCTGTAGCCTGCATTCGGTAGTAAATAAACTATTTTAAACATTAATATAAAATATAAATTTACTATCTAAACGTTATAAAGCCTTTTAGTACTGCCATACAACTTATATCACTTAGTCGGTATTTTGAACTGATTATTATATGTGTTGTATTTCTTAAAAATGTCCCGTGACATTATAATCAATATTCAAGGTCAAAGGATTCTTAATTTTGTACATAAATCATTTAACTGAAAAATTTAACGTTTTGAATGATTATAAATACTTATCATTATCTTTTCTTTTTTTTACTAGACTAAACTTCAACTTGGACTTCATAGGCATTTTAGACAGTCATGCATCTTTTGTCGTTAAACAATTTCCTATCAAAAGTCATTCAAGAGATATAAAACCATACTTAGACAAAAGTCATATAAAATTAAATTTAATTTAAAATTTGTCTCTAAGTGTTAGTTTCTGAAATTTTTTAAATAATTATTCAATGACTAAGATATATTTAAATCTAAAATTTCCCTTTATACACAGGGAATTATATATATATATAAAATTATCAATACAACCTCACATAATAGTAATAAAAAATATTTAATTTTTAAAATTTATGAATTAATACCAAAAATTACTTTATATATTCTTGAAAATTGATTTATGACGTCACAAGACATTTAAAAGTATGACAACATAAAGATACCTAAAATACATTAACCACCTTCACATTCATCACTACAACATATTGATAAAAGGAATATGAGCTACCAGTAAGTACTAGGAGGCTTAGATTTTTATTTCTTGGTTTCTATACATGATGTACTAAATATACCATTTACCGATGTAACCCTTTGTTCCCATGTAAGAAACAGGTTATTTAACATATTTTACTTTTACATCCATTACTATTTCCAGCCTATGGTCCTGGGTAAGTTTTTTTATTCAAGCCATATATTTTTCACTACCGGCTTGCTAGGCCTGTCGTAGCTTCATATGTATTATATTATAACTTAAGATTAGGACAGGCAAAACATCCAGTTCCCGACCGTTAATTCATCACTGTGAAAGGGTTAACCCACATTTCCCCTATGGTAAATTTTTCAGCCATACGGGACTTGAACCCGGAACCTTTAGCAAATCAGATAAGCACGCTAATAACGGAGCTAAGTTGTCTGATTAATGAACACCTATTATCACTTTTGAAGGAAAGGTCTTAAAGAAAATACAAATACATACAAACATAGTTTTTTGCAGCCAAAATTGATAATTTATATTTTATTAGTGTTATTTTATAGGTATTGGTAATATTTACAAGTAAGAAGTGATAGAAAACATGACCTGACATATGCTTACTTTTCTAGATGTCAGATAAACTCCATTCTATGGAAATTGAGTTGTTGCATAAATTAAAATAAGATTTTGGTATTTACGTCATAGACAACGCATAAAAAGAAGGAATGTATTCCCGTTTTGTCGGTTTTCATCCTACTTCCTTCGCTACGCTCCTGCAAGTTCTCCCATTATTGTTAGTGGCCTGCGTTTTGGGCACCATATGCGTAATAGCAGCGGTGTGGTCCATTCATCCCTCCCATTTCTTGCAACCAAATTACAAAATCTATACAAAGCTATGCACACCAGCAGAAGCTACTCTCCGGGATAAAGCTGAGCATAGCAAATACAAGTTGTTCTGATGCGAAATAACGTTAATTGTTCATTTTAATTGTTTGTGCACCACGTCTTACTAGCGTCGTATTAACACATGTGGGGCTGGTATAAGTAAGGTAGAACTAAGAGTATAATGTGCCGTGTTTTGTGTGGCGGGAGAGTGGTATATTATTTTTAGAAAACTCACACCCTCAGAATGTCACATGGGGATTTGAGCCCCGATATTCCATTTACTGAAATTACAGTTAATCAATAAAGTGAAGCATTTGATCATGTGATAGCCTATGAGGGTAGTTGTAATTTAAATTTAATATGGAAAATATTCATACTCTGAATATATTATTTGTTTTTTATCTGTACTTTTTCATTTTTTATCATAATGGCGATTATAAATTTGATAAAAAAAACCTCAATACTCAAAGTGAGGGCAAAGTGGTCTAGGGCAATAATCCTCTTAGAAATGTTGCTCATAGACGTAAAGTTATGGTTAGATTTAACACCCATGTTACTAGCCAATGGGGTTATACGCTTACGTACTAACTTTGTTAATGGTTTTAGAGGAGAGGAAGGCTATATTTATGGAAGTGTACCCTTATTTTCATGTAGAGATAGGGGAAAACATTTAGAAAAAAACACGCTTAGTACACCCGACTAGGAAACGAACCACGACCTAACTTCTATTGGCATTTTAGTCCATTGCGAGAGTTACAACTTAGACAATGCGGGCAACGAAGCAGGTTAAGGTTCTTATTTGACAGCTCAAAATGTGAACTCTCTTCATTTGTCATGGAACAAGGACTGTGTACTAAAGTTGTTACCTTTGCTGCATGCTGTCAATTTTGACGATTTTAAGATATTAATTATAGATCTTTCTCAATTTGGTCGACTTGAAATTATTATTATTATTATTAGCACCGCGTCTTACTACCCGTTCGGGTTATACGCACTTACGCTAATGTGTAATGGTAGGGTGATTGTGAGATGAAATGAAGGACCTACAGTTTAACGTGGAATCCGAACCACGGTGGCGGCCTGGCATTCCACACATTCACTAGATGTCTTGTCAGAGGTGTAGGAAAGGTTTGGAAATCAGATAAATCTGTGCCGGGACCGAGGATTGAACCCCGGCCGCCAGCACAGAAGTCTGACACCTTACCCCTAGACCACCAGGTCACCTCCGACTTGAAATTAATTTAGTTTATAATCTAAATGGTTCTTCCAACGACACTGGAGTTTCTTCTCCTTCAATGTCTTATTACTTGTCCTGGCTATCTTCATTTTAAAACTAATGGTAGAGTGTTCACAAATATATTAAATAGGAGAGGTTCCCTCAATGTCGAAGGGGGGAGCTATTTTGGAAATAAGCACTTAAGGACACTATGCCGGAAATCTAACCATGACCTCCTCAAGACAGGAAAACCAAATAAGGCTGACTCTTTTATCCACATTCTCACTATTTTGGGTAATTCAAAAATTCTAGGGACCCGCCTCGGTGGCGTAGTTGGCTAACGCGCTAGTTTCGTGTTGAGTGTAAACTGCCGAGGACGAGAGGATTGAGGTTCGAATCTCGGTCGGGTGATTTGGGGTAGTTTTCCCATAAATGTTTTTCCACTCACCCTCCACCCAAATGCGGGCTCACTTCCTCTAAATTCAACCTTCCCTATTCCTGATCCGCTAGCGTAATTAGTACTCAAGCGTATAACCAGAACGGGTAGTAAGACGTGGTGCTAAATAGAAATAATAACAATAATTCTAGAGAATTCAAAGATCCACTGTAGGACCAAGGATGGACGTATTTGACTTGTTCTTGCATTCAAGCAATTCAACTCTCTCTCCCTCTCTCTTTGCAAGCGTCGTAAACTGAACTCGCCTGTATCGACGACTGGAGTTAGAGCGTCCCTGAACACATGCTCCCTTCCATTAACCACCGCCAATACCAATATTTGGTGGCAGCCAATTCACCACTCGACAAAGGCACTCTACCTTTTCTTGGGGGACGAGCAGCTGGAAAGGGGGGGGGGGGTCAACTAAAACACTACGGGGTTAATATACAGCAAGGAGTTGCCGGCTTAACGAATAAAAATAATATTTTTTTAAATAATAATGCATATCTTTCCAACAAGATCGCTAGTGTTTCCCATCGACGGTCAACGTTTCTCAGACGTTCAAAACACTTATTTCTTTTTACCTATAATCTCTCAACAAAATTAACATTGAGGTAAGAAATAAATGTAATACATTGCTACACTCTCCCACTCAAGTCACCTTCGTACTGGTGCTTTCCAAGGGTGTAAAATGAAACTAATTTCTAGATTTTCACAAATCCCATGGCCTGTTGTTCATTTACTGTTGTGTTCTTTGAGTATATATAAATCGACCAGCATTGGCGTGCACACGGGCTATGATGTTTGTCTAGTCTGGTCTCATTTGTCGATTTTGGAGAGGTAAGGGTTGTAATGAGGCCTTTTTCTTATAAATCCTTTTTTACAATCACATTACACACAAATGTGCGCTTGTTTCTTCCAAATTTTAACTTTCTCATCTATAGCATATTTGTGTAAATATGCGTATAGCGAAGAGGGAGAATAAAATGCACTGAACATGAAAATTAAAAGTACAAAATAATATAATACACTTTAATAATGCCTCCTGGGGAAATATTTACTCCCGAGACCTTTGACTGTCTCCACCCCCTCCTTGCTGAACAAGATACTCAGGCTATTAGCCACATCCAAGTCACAATTTCCGTTATCTTCTAAGACTACAGGCTTGTTCTGAAGAGTTCTCCAGCGTGCTTTTGTGGTTATGGTTAATACTTCTACAATTTCGTAGATAGAGTCTTAAGAGATAGAAGGGAATGTTTCTTAGACAGAGAAAATAGCTTGGTTATCTCAGTCGATAAAGCAGAGACGCGTTTATTTTAAAGACCAAGAGCTCAAATTCCAATTCATAATATATTTAAACTAATTTTGAATGAGTTTGGCTAGGAATCAAATCTTGGTTATAATAAATATATTTGTTTCATGGATTATTTCCATGTTTGCATATTGAAACTTTTAAATCACATTTAATCATTTACTTCAAATCAGTCTCTAAAAAAGCGGCGTTAAAGGGTATATTTTTTTTTTCAAGTAGGTCATCCTGTAGAATTACAAAACTACATATTTATTATTGAGTGAAATATCAAGTTACTTGATTGAATATTTTTAATAATATCATGCGTAATTGAGTCAAAGTAGTATACGATAAATGAAACATATTTATAAAACAATTTTATTTCTAAAGGTAATGCACAATCGCTATAAAATTCCAAGTTAGTTCTTTTATCAATTAAAAAATATACATATTATTTTAAAGAAATGTATATCTTTAGGTCACGTAACCTTTACATTCTAAACATAACTATAAAGTCAGTATAAAATTTGCAAACTATATCAAATCGGTACAGTACGCCTAATTTTACGCGCCCAGTCCTTTCGTATAGATAGTTACTATCTATCATGCTAACGAGTTGAATCTGTCAACAATTACACCTAATTTCATTGCTGAGGGAACTGCATGCTTACTATTGAAAAAAAAAGTTGTCATTCTTTTGTTTTCCGTGATCAGTCTTCCTTCGAATGTATATCAAATTTGGCAATGCTGGGCTGTCGTTGTTGCCAGTAATTGGTGCTTCTTCCTCCAACACAGTAGTAAAGTTACAGTAGTTTGAGTCTCGTGTTCCTAATAACTAGCTCAAAATCATTAACTAAATAACCACTCATATTTTAATAGTACTCTGTGTAGAAAAATATTTTTTATTGGTCACGTTAGGATTTTGTGTGTATGTGTTGGTTGTGTGTGTGTGTTTTTTTTTGCCATTAAGGTTGTGAAATTGTAGTTTTATGTGAATATTAATATATTTATTTGACTAATAGTGTGTTGTTAACAGTTAAAATGTAGCGTAACACATAACTTGAAATCTCCGTTACAAACAATTACATTCCAAGAAATATTAAGTAGTAAAGAAAGGGCAATGGTGTTAAGGGTCTTCACCTATTTTCGTTAAGACTTGTTCAGTAAATCAAGCGGCAATACAGACTGCAGAAGATATGTCTTATAAAGGTAAGCGCCCACTGGGTCGGTACCGCACGGACCGCCAGGACGGAACGGAAAGTATAACAAATTCTTAACATTATTTGTTACCAAGATGCGCCCACTACGTCGGTACCGCCGGCAACGGACTCTCCGCCGTTCCGCCATTCGACAAAAAGTCCGGGCGAGGGAATTAAAATCATGTGCGGTCCATGCCGTCCGTGCGTGCCGGTGACGTCATTAAGAAATTTTCTTAGTGGGCGCACTTGTCGGGACCTCCGTCTCCGCCATTCCAGCCATTTCTGTGTCCTTGAACATTGTTTTTCGCTCCGCAACACGTCATGGATGTAGCAAAGCTAATTACGTTGGTGCAAAACTACCCCGAGTTGTATAATCTACGGCATCCAGATTACTTTAATAATCTACGCCGTGATAACATATGGGAGGAAATTGGCGCAATACTGAACCAACCAGGTAAGTTAACCCTAGTTTAGTATTTATTATTTAAAACAATTAAAAATTACAAACACCAACTATAGCAAGACTTTAGTAACCAATTAACATTTTTAGGGTATGTAGGTAAAACCAAGGACCCTTTTCTCCCGTTATAATCTTTCTGGCTGTGTGTCTTTCTCTCTCTCTCTCTCTTTGTTATTTATTAATGAGATAGTTGACTGATTTGTTAAGTTAATTATAAAACTAGACTAATACTAGCTTGGCAATTTATCCTGTCACTTACGGTGATATATATAGAAGAGTTGTTGTACTATTAAAGATAAAAGTCCTTTATTATAAATATGTTGTTATAAAATCAATAATTTGTGAGCTATAATCCAATATATATTTTTTAATTAAGTTATTTGAAAATTAATTTTATTCTTATTCTCTTTGGTGGACAAAGATGTTTATCTTTTCTCAATTTTTCTGTAACAGTGTTCCTAGTTCCTAATGCAATATAATAAATAACAATACATATTATTTAATTTATGATCTTTGTTATAGTGTTTTACAACAATGTAGACCTAATATTAATTTCACAAATCTTTTTAGTAAATTTCAATTTTATGATAGAAGAGGAAGAAAGCTTGTACGATGCACCGTACTATTTATTTAATAATAAAATCTTGTGGGAGTGAGGGTATAAAATTTAATATTCGAGGTATATAGTATTAAAATTATTCGAACCTCCCTTGTGGGTCATTGTTTGATGAGAATTGGACGGAAAATATGACGGTATATAAAAATGTCATATACATTTCTTTGAATCATAAGTCCATTTATTTTACAGTGAATAAGTGATATTTTTGTGTTAATAAATGTACAAGCGTTTTTATCCAATAGAGCAATAACAAATCAAATCAGTACCGGTTAGCCTTAATATAGTGGTATCGAAATCAAATGTATCTTTTTCCTGCTCGAACTCTTTTTGTTTGCCATTGTACTGATCCTAAATCTGAGTTAAAGTAGTCTTTAAAAATGTCTCTCACTGAAAGTGGATCAGAACCTGATAAACCACCCGTTCCTCGTAGAGAAACCATTGATCTGGCGTTTGAAATTGTTACTTTCATATCATCCTCTGTCCAGAAACAGGTGTCTCGCATCAAAAAATTGTGTAAACAACAAATAGCAAGGACCACACACATTAAGTGGTCTTGAGAAAGGGCTATCTTTCTTTCAAAAAGACGGAACCTTCGTACCAAAATTCCAAAACTGTTTTCGACCACATTTCTAGCACGACTCAGACGTTAATTAAAGATTTTTCGTTCTTCGTTTCCTTGGATAACATCACGGGGGTAAGGTCTCATTAGGTTTGTTCGAAGAGGAAAAGCCTCGTCTGCTACAATCACATGAGGAAGGTACACATTACTTCCAGGTAGTTTTTTTGCTGAAGGGAAACATATTGTTCCATCTTCAAGTCTTTTCCCTAAATCAGAAGTCCCAAAAATACTACCATCAGAGTTTTTACCGTAACCACCAACATCAACAAAAATGAACCTTTTATCAGCATCCACCAATGCTAGCAAAACGATGCTAAAACACTTTTTGTAACAAAAATAGTCTGATCCACTATGATGAGGTGCTTCAATCACAATATGCTTTCCATCTAACGCACCAACTGCATTTGGAAAGTTCCATTTGTCACAGAACTCTTTTTCAAATCTTTTCCACATCTGTTCGTCGGGTGTTGGCATGACAAGGGGCTGCAACACTTTCCACAATGCTTCACAAGTTGAATGTACTATCTGCCTTATTGTTGTAAGTCCCATGCGGTAGGACAATGCCATTGACCGGTATGACATCCCTGTGGTCAAAAACCTGAGGAGGAAAAAATTCAATAAGTTTGTATAATAATACTGAGTCTATTAAACGCTCACACCAATATTTATTTATGGTGATGTACTCTTTCTTTGCGTGAGATGTTTGAAATAAATATATTATGAATTTATGACTAAAGGAAGCTAATTAATTATAAGAAGATATTTAAAAATATTTTTGTTCTAAATTGATTTTTGGTGCAATGTATATCTGTCTATCCATCTCAAAAGAAACTGATATAAATTCAACCTGATTTCGAACTTCCTACAAGAATTCTGTTATTATCTATGTCTGATGTTTCAGGTATTGAATGCAAGGATCGTTGGGTGAAAGTACGGGACAACCACAGGAAAGCGCTCCAACGTCGCAAGACAACAAGTGGCCAGGCTGCTACAAGTAAGAAACCACCAAAATATGAGAAGGAACTTACTTTTCTAGTTTCGTATCTTTTTGATGAAGAGAACCGACAGTCAAATTTCACATCCTCTTTGTGTGCTGATTCCAAAGCAGTTATAGAGAATGAACAGGAAGAAAATGAGGATTATAAATCAATTGAGCATATTACGTCACCTGAAGAAAGATCAGCATCATCTTCATCTCTCCCGTCTCTTTCAATGGCAACTGCATCAAGGCCATTACAGGTGAAAAGAAGGGCTAGATTTCCACCTGAAAAGAGTGCGGCATCCGTTCTGCAAGATTACTTATCAAACCGGACGAACCAAGTCACGGCTAGTAAACAAACCAATCCCGAAGACACGTTAACATTCTTTTTTATGAGTATGGCCCAAACCGTTAAGACATTTCCTTTAAGGGATCAAATATGTATAAAAAGGAAACTCTTTGACATGGTGAATCAAGTTGAAATGTCAATTGCGATTGGAGAGCCTGACCAACCCAGAGGACCTTCAGCAGTTGTAGGGAGCAACAATCCTCCGGTATTTAGAGGAGTGATAGTAAATAACAACACTCTGATAGCTCCAGCAGCTACAGGAAGCCTATATCAACTGGAATCACTTTCAGAACACCAAGAGAAATCAACAACCTCCATTGAAGAACTGACAAGTGGTGATCCTGTACATAATTACGATTTTTTGTTAAAATATTCTTAAAAAGGCTTGTTAAAATTATTTTTTTAAATAATTTTTACGGTTTACACTTGATTAAACACTGTTTAGTTGTTAATAATGATTAACTAATTTGTATGTACAATCTACACAATTCAATATACAACAATAAAAAAAAATTTAAACTAGATTTAAAGAAAAAAACTTCAGATGAGGTTTATATTTTTTTAATTTATAGCTTTACACTGGATGGTGTTGGTAAAATAGCTGCAGAAACAGCTTGTTTGCATTTGTAAAAATATGCCGTATACTGTCAGTTAAAATAATTATTTTCTGAGTTTTACAAAGCTTTTTCTCACCTCAAACAAACTGCAAGTCTTTCCTTAGATCCAACAGGGACTCTAAAGTTGGTTATTTGTCTGCTTAAGTAAGGTTCAAGAAGATCCAGGAGAGTTTGAAACTTTTCATGTGTCATACGAAAGTATGAGAAAAATTTAGCATCATCTTCAACCAGATCAGGAAATAATGTTTGGTATTCGCCAAACGTAAATCTTTTCCTGTTGATGTTGTGAACCCAGAATCGTCGTTTCCTACGTTTTCTTCTCTCCTCGTCAATTAAAAGGCAACTAATAGCTACAAATTCTTCCTCACTTTCCATATTTAAATAATAAGGTAAAATATCACTTATAAAAACTCAATTATAATCATGAAACAAATCCAACCATGACAAAAATACATACAGTACTTCCTTGAGTACGAAAACGAGAAGTTCACCTTCTGGCTTGAGAGCAGCTGAGCGAACTGAGTCTCCGTCCGTGCCGTCAGTGCGGATAGTGGGCGCACCCCCCCTAAAAGGTGCGGTCCGTGCGGTACGTGCCGTCCGTGCGGTACCGACCCAGTGGGCGCTTACCTTAAGTTAGTAAACCCTATTAAACAAGAATTCAAAAACTAAGGGAAATTTACTGACCCCAATTTTAAAAAAGGGGGTATAACTGCACTTAAATGAAGCGTTTGGATAAATATGACATTTTTACACAAGCATCAATTAGCAGAACGGTACATTGACTTTACCGTAACGATGAATGACCTACCCCATGGAAAATTGAAGCTTTGATTGTTATTGATAGTGACCGTCCAAATTTTCTGATTAAGAAAAAGTTATAATACATTTATATCATTTAGTATAAAATGTATGTTGTAATATATTTATCGTTTGTATATTAATTTCGAGCTTAATACATAACATAGTTTTAAGCATGATTACGGGAGGATTAGAGAAACGTTAGTAAAATTCAATCTTGAAAAAAAAATACGATTGTGGAAATAGTTAATGTTTCTAGAAGAGGCTGCACACCGATAGGAAATGTGTTTGCCTGTCAATTGAACCCCAAACCTCCCCATGCCCCGCATTGTTTACAATAAGGGATTTCCAAGTAAACCTTCGCACTCACTTCCCAACTACGGAAAGCTAGAGGATTTGGCAATCAGTAACAGAGAGAGAGCGAAGATAAATCTTTTCTCCATAAGACATGCAGTTCCCTCAGCTATGAAATTAGGTGTAGTAAATATAGTGTCATTAGTACTCGTCCGGTTATAGAACTCATATCTCTCAACTTGTGTAGTAGAACCACCTACCCACTTTGGAAATAAGCTTTAATGAACACCAATCCACTGAAAAATTCGATATGTTTAGTCAACTTTGTAATAGAAGTTTGAAGAAAAAAATTTTTTGCAATAGAAACACTGGCCCTTTCTTGCGAATTCTACATCAACACCTTAAGCATTTAGATCTACACGTAACTTTCTTGTGTTTTGTATAATGTATGTTTCTATTAAACGTAGTGCAACAGACAACATTATAAATAATTTAAATATTTTGTTTTATTAAATTAATTTAACAGGATAAATATATTCTTAGTTAAATAGATATAGGCCTAAGATTAATTTGTGAATTTAAACAATGTTAATAATAGTTTATCATTCTAAATTTATTCATAAGCTATACTAATTTAAATCCTTTTTACAAATTTGAGAAATCTAGAGATATCAGATTTCATTGGTCTTATCTGGAAGCCTACACCATAATGGAAGATAGTTTGCACTGTAGACTTGCTACTGTTAAAAATTGGCACTGTAATTTTCAATACTCTTAATTTTTAAATACGTATATAATGATGGTCTAGATTAATATCATTCTAACCCATCTCTGTGGCCACATGATATGTGCCTTCAATCCTGCAATAGACTAGACTGATGATGACGGGGAGATCGTGGTTTGATCCCGGTCAGGTGTACTCGGGAGGTATCTATAAAACGTCTTACAACTCTCTCTATGGAAATGTTGGTACGTTTACTATAAATTCTATCTTCTTCCGTCTTTAGCCATTAGCGTAACTAGTACATAGGCGTATAATCCGAACGGGTATAAATTATTATTATTAGCACCGCGTCTTACTACCCGTACGGGTTATACGCACTTACGCTAATGTGTAATGGTAGGGTGATTGTAAGATGAAATGGAGCATCTACAGTTTAACGTGGAATCCGAACCACGGTGGAGACATGGCATTCCTCACATTCACAAGATGTCTTGTCAACCGGGTATAAAGACGTGGTGCTAAAAATAAAAGTATAATTCTAGTTTAGCTTTAAATTTGTTGTTATTGTAATTAAGTGGGTGTCTTAAATTCACACCTTAAAACCAATTATTTTTTAATAATGAATATAAAAACAAAATATGTTCTAAAAAATGGTTTTGATCATACTTTTAGCAACATTTCTAGATTTTATTTAAACACTATGCACAAAATTTAATGGGTAGTCTTAGAGAATTTACTATCGTTGTTTATTTTATTGATCACTCCAGTAATTAAACATTCTTAATAACTGCTTTTTATATCTACTTTCAAATATAAGTAGGTCCAGACAAGGATATGTTTTATTTTAGAAAAAGCTAATTTTGTTATAATATTATTAAACATTTTTGGTGCATTTATGCTTAATTTGTTAAATGTTGATACATGTTAGCTACCATTTGGATAAATTGGGTTAAAGCATATGGTATTAAGTTAGTATAAGCTGGTTTTGGTTTTTTTACCGACTGGTTTTGATTGACCATGTCACTGAGTAGGATTGATGAGCTCAATATATTTTTTTTACACCACATCATACTACTCATTCAATTTACCTCTATATTTACGTTAGTGTAGTACGGTTGAGGTAAAGTATGTTCACCATAGCTTTTTGCCTGAATGACAGTTTAAAATTCATATATTTAGGTTTTGGGTTGTCAACCCTTGTAAAAATAACTACTTTGTTATAAATGATAAGTTTTTTATTTACATGTTATATTTTACATTTAAAATTACGTAAAATTAAGTTTTCTCACACTATCCCACTACTTTTAATAATTTGCTTACTATCCAATCTGAAATAATATATTAAACATAATTAAGAGTACTTATTCTTCGTTTAGGAATGGTATTGATAACGTGTGATATAGAGCAAACAATAATACTTTTTAATACAGACATCGTATTTAATTGGAAAGGAGAAAATACTCTTTCACTTTTATTTATAATACATTATTTAATAATTATTTTATTGTATCTAGAAATATTAAGCTGAATAAAATATTTTATCAACTACGTGGATGCACCATTGTAAAGAACTTGTTTGCATCATGATCAATCACTTTGTTTGCATTCATCGGTCGCCATTATGAAATTATTTTCGTTCAATTTTTGTGAAAGTACTGTGAATAATAATATTTTAAGTGGAATAAATTGTAAATTTTTTTAGTTTCCAACATAAAATAAATATAATAATATTAGCCCAAACTTGTGACCATGGCAATTATTTCCCTTTCGAGAGAAATGCCCCTGTACCAGGCAAGAATCAAGCCCGGGACTTCTAGGTCACCAGTCAAGAGCTCTTACCACTATTCCACCATGTCAGTTTTAACGGTACATAGTATACAGCATACCACTAATAACATATATTATGAGTATGGAAAAAATAAATTTATTTCACATTATAAATATTGATTCCTCTGGAATGCCTTAAAAATGATCAAGTGAAGCGATGAATAATTCGAAGCAAAAGCTTGAACAAGTTTTTTTTTCTCAGGTTTCTGACAAAGACGAAGTACAATCAATATATGGATCCGGCGAACCGTATATAAAAAGCTTAAGAAATAGGTAGTAATTTATTCCAAGATTCTTTACAAAATGTTCAAAGAAGAGGATATGAAGACACAATAAAAGATTTATTTTTAAAAGTATCTTTGCAAAACAGTTCTATTATTTAAAAAAAGTAATTTTATAAAGAGGATCTTGCAATTTAACTTTGCCAGTGCCAATGAATTAAAATATTTGAGAAATAAATACTAGCTTTATTAAATATAGGCCTAACATTACATTTATATATAGTACTTTATTTAAATAATAGTTTGTGTTTAGTTTCACTTAAAATCGTTTATTTATTATCTTTAATATGATAATAGTATCTTTTTTAGGAATAGAAAATGTAACCGTGTTTGATTTGAAGTATTAATATATATATTCCAAAGTAGTTTCTTCAAATACAAGTTAATACTAGATATTAATAAAAACCAGTTGGATACATTTCATTCGCAAGGCGTTTTTAATAGTAATCATTTATAAATAACCAATAAGTATTTATAATAACATTTGATGCATTCTTATTAAATTAATATTAAGAAGTAAAATAAATAAATTTTGTATCAAATGAATAGTACATTTTGATTTCAAATTATTCAAAAAGTCTCGACCTTGCTGATCCAACAACGCGGAAAAAATGTAATTTTGGATTGTTTGAGCTAAACAAACACAAAGAAAATTTGATGTGGATAATAGGTGAGAATATTACATTTGCACCTGTTGTCTAAATGTTAATAAAATATAGAGTAGCCCATATAGTCTTCTCCATTAAAGAGTTTAAAGCACAACACAAAATATCACAATATACACCCTGTTTATGGTAGGAAGGGAGGTCTGAAAGGCCTTTTTCCCTCTCATAATTCTGATACATAGTAGCATTTTGGTAGGAAAATAGAGCTTCAAGCCATTCCTTCCTACCATAATCACGGTAAACGGGCTAAAATATTTCTGAAGAATATAGGGAACATAATAATATGAGTATTAGATTTAAACAATTTATAAATTTAAGTAGTAGTGGAAAAATTTAAAAGTACATGAAAAGCCAATTAAAATCACAACCAAATAAAAGAAGAGAAAACGTCTCTAAAATACTTTCAATAAGACATATTATTATGTATGTTAGTGTAATATAATTTCTTCTAGGCTTACATGTAATATATATATATATAAATTTTATAGGCGTTATAAATCTGAATGTTAACTTTGCAGCAAAGTCAGTTATAAATTGAACCAAATCAAGAATTTTAATTTGGCCTATTCATATTCAGGGTATTTTTGAATAATTTCAAGATTCCTTCCAAAAATAAGAAGGTCGTTTATAAAAATTAAATGCTGCAATTGAATAATCTATATTTTATGGTAATACCGAGTTCTGGGAACATTAACATTAAAAAAAAAAGTTCACATTCACATTTTAAATCCTTCCCCGTATAAATAATTTTAATCTAAAAAACATCACCTTAAATATAAGCTGCACCTTGACCTACAATCCGTTTTGTTTAAAATAATAAGATCCCTATTTGTATGTGAAGTGGATGTCCTTTTATACATGTCTAAAGGTATGGGGAATTATATTATTTGTAAGTCACAACTTAATAGACCATTTGGCTGGTGTTTGATAGTGCATATGAATGCATATTCTGGGGAAAATTAATTTTTCAAGCATACTTTAAAATTTTAAGGTAAAAATTTATATTTTACTCATATTTTTAGGTTAAATTTGCATATTTTACTCGCAACTGTCGTACTTGTCCACTTTCAGTCATCAGCTAGTTACTAATTAATTAAATCTCCGCAGTCAATTGGTATGAAAAAAAACAAGACTAGCGTGCCTGTGTGTGTGTTCTAGAGATGGTATCGAAAAAAAGATCCGGTAGCTACATCCATTACCACTTCTATAAATTACCAGAAATTATAACATAGTTGGAGGCTCGAAGTTATTCCTTGCAGTTCTTATCATCTCCGATGGATAAATTTTAGTAGCATTGTCTTCAGAAATTCACAGTGTTGCTAAAATTGCATTCGTTAAGTTTGGTCAGCTCTTAAATAAAAATCCTGGTTAAAAACAATCTGTAAAATTAGCAGAAAGTGTTCTTGTGAAAAAACTGAAATACAAAGGAATTTACCGAAGATGAAGTGTGGTGTTTATCACGTGCACCTGTGACATGCGATGTTGAAAGGAAATATTAATTGGATACAACATTCTTCAGTGACAGACGTAGGAGCTACACAGAAGAAAATCGCAATATAACTTTACTTAAATACTGCAAAAACCATGAATAAGGCAAGATTTTCCACAAAACTAACCGTGGTTTTGATTTTTGTTTATTTGATTTAGTATATTATGGTGCATATTTTTTACATTTTTCATGCATATTTTACTATTAGATTGTGCATACATATCCGAGCTCTAAAAATAATAAATAATCTAAAAAAACTAACAGAATTCTCTCTCCCTCTCTCAAGGTTTAAAAACTTTATTGCAGTCTAGTCCAACACCTTAACTCAATAGGGTGTTGGTCTGTTTACTGAGCTTACGGTCCCGGGTTCAATTCATGACATGGCCGATAAATTTATCATTGTTGAAATGTGGGTTTCTTGTTTCGACGTGATGACTGATGAATTAACGGTCGTGGTATAAATGTTGTGTCTGTGTAAGTTAGTTTATAAGTTGTGTGCTCATACAATCATTCGGTTCAGTAAGTGCACATTAGATACCTCAACAAAATGAAAATGAAATAAAGCGGTCTAAATATAATCAAAGGAATGCAGTGAGCTAGTTGAATTTATTTATGATATAATTTTTACTTTATCGCTATCTTACAGTTAGAGGGAGTATTGTGATCTTCAAAAAAATGGAATTCGAGATTTTGATGAATTTCAGCGTTTCATGACCCCCGAATCCAAAATGTGGTATTAGAATTTCCATCTGTCTGTCTGTCTGTCTGTCTGTCTCTCCATTTGTCTGTCTGTACCTCGGAATAGAGCCTAAACTATTATACTGATCGGGCAAAGACTTGGTATCTAGGGTCTTAATAGGGTTCCTTCAATGAGTTTTTGGAATTGAAACGTTAATGTAAAAAGGGGATATGTTACAAAATCAATATTATGAGAAAAACACACAAAAAAATGTACTTATTGGAAGAATTTTACTTATTTTTTTGCTCCTTCACGATTATAGAGCTTTTTCACTCTGATAGTTTAATGTTGTTTATCGTTTTGAGGAAGTACATTTTTTTATAACTATTGCAACCTTTTAAAATCTTGCACATATCTCGTTTTTTACAGTGAATACATTTTTTGGGCTATCACTCAGACAAAATATCGCAAATACTTTTTCTAAATTAAATATTTTAGGAAAATTTCTTTAATCAAAAGTATAATGTTAAAAAAATAACAAAATAATTAGTTTAAAAAATAAAAACTTTATAGACTACCAAAAATACAACATTATAATATGTTAAACAGACAACGTGATCACTGATGATTTGTCCCATCATCATTGTCCTCGTTCTGCACTTGTAATCTCGTTCTTGCTTCCTCATCAGATCTTGGCCATCCCTGCAACATGGTGTAAAAATCGTAGCCGATGAGGTAGTTCGAAAGGGTTGACAGATCTTTCAGTTTCTTAGCGTTGATTGGTGCTCGTCCAGCTGGGTATGCTCTGATGGATGGTAATGAAGGCACAGATCTGTTGTTTGCTGACAAAAAGGTTCGAAACACAATACCATTCACAAAATGCCCAATGACCCCCTTTCCTGGAAGGCTGCTCCTATATTCGAAGTGCCGGTAACTATAAATTTGGAACGGAGACCTCTTGGATTTGGTGGAGCCAGATTGAGTGATGGCTTACTCACTCATGCTTGTCTTCTTGTACTACCAATCTTTAAATGACATAATGTTTTCTACTTGCACATTTTTAACAGAAAAGCGTCCACTTCTGATTGATCTAAGGATGAGATGAATATACTGTTCAATAGTATATATTATATAACTTTTTTGACTCAGTTTCTTGATGAAGCCAAAGCCCCTATCACATGGGGAAATGAATGATCTCGTACAGGAAAGAAGTGCTTTATGCTCTTGAACCTACCGCTGTCGGAAAGGTTCAATAAGAATTGAACCAAGGTATTATTTTTGTTCTGACCTATACAACAATCACTAAAAAAGCCAGGTTCTGCACTGCATGAGGTATCTCAGTGTTAAGGTAATCTAACAGAAAAGAGCATTCTTTATCTGGAGTCTGGTTTCCTTGCCCATCATGGTAGCAATATGATTTGTCTTTGTTTTCAAGTCATGCACAACTAATACAAAGCACCAGAGTTGCCACGAATAAAACATTTCTTGCACAGGGATTGCTGGAAGGGGTATGTTTGGCATGTAATCAAAACTTATTATTGCAGTATTGTTGTCAGCGTTTTCTTGTGTCTCTTTCATGGTGGAATAATACTTTTTAGATCCACGCTTGTGAACAATTTTCTTGGCGACAAATGCCCTCTTTCTGTTAACACTCAAAAAGGGATCCTCTAGCTTATCCGAAAGACTTTCACATGTTGTTCACACGTCCACCTGAGAACGCCCAAATGAATACTCTAAGCTATGTTTGAAAAATTGTCTGTGGTACTTATAGGTAACTTGTTCGTAGTACTTATAGGTAATTTGTTCTTTTAATTTTGGGTTTTCATCGATGAACATCTGATGCATTATTTCAAAATTCAAGTGAGCATCAAGATACTGCTTCTTTACCCCACCAAGTATGTGGTTTTATTATCAAATTTCTTAATGTGGTTGAAGATAGCAAAACGCACTTCCTCTCATTTGATGTTGCTTGTCTTTTTTTCATGTATGTCATGAGGGAAATTGTTTTCACTGAGCAATTTTCTGGTTTTAGGTAGCAACTGATGTTATACGGTGTCGTTTTGTAGTTTTTAGTGGAATAAGACTATGCAAATAAGTATTTTGATTATTTTTAGGATTCAGTGACAGACAGAAATAAAGTATGATGCCTTGTTTGAAATCATCAAACTGCTTACGATAACTTAACCTGCATTTACAATATTCACCTGTTTTTACAGCACTCAAAGTTTTACCTGAGTGTGAAACATATTCCTTGCCTTTAACTCTGATATTATTAATGATATTTCGCTTATATTTGTCTGAATTTATAATTATTTTCTTCCTTTTCTGGTGTGGAGAAAAGCCTGGTTCACTTTCACTATTTTACATTCTTTACGATTTTAAACTTAGCCATAACCGTCAATAAATTTAATTAAACTATCACAGTTTTTATCTTTCAAAAACACTATTAATAAAATTATCGTCAAAGATCTCATATAAAGCAATATTCACAAATAAATAAACAAAACACAGTGCCACCAAAGAAATAATAAGGTAAATAGCTAATAAACAATCTCCTGGCGCAGTGTAGACAACTGCTCAGTGTTAAAACAGGACATTTGACTCACACATTCCCTTTTAAAAATGGACCAGAAGTTTAAGGCACAAGGTATGTCTATAGGAACACGTCCGTTTTAACACTGAACGAACTGTCTACGTGTAATATATATATATATATATATATATAATTATTTTTATTATTATTATTATTATTATTATTATTATTATTATTATTATTATTATTATTATTAGCACCGCGTCTTACTACCCGTTCGGGTTATACACTATATATGTAAACCATGAAAACTCATTTCCGACCAAAGTGACACATATCCCCTTTTTTTACAATGAATGCTTCAATTTGATATCTAAACATAAAATTAAGAGTAGTTTATTGATGGGTGAAAAGAGAAAAAATCGATTTTCTCAAAATTGGCTTTAACAATTTTGAATAGGTTTCATTACTAAGCATTAATACATATTTTAAACAAAATGGCCCCTCTCATTTTTTCAGCAAAATGACTTTAAGTGTACCTATCCGATGTAAATTCCCATTTTGTATTACATTTACGAAATTATTTGAGATATGGAATTACTTATCACCGCATTGAAACATACTTTATAAAACCATTAATATTCAAGATAAACATACATATATCTAATTTTAACTTTTCAAACACTAAAGATTATGCACTACGACCGTAAGAAAACTATAATCCGAGATGTTGATGGATGGCAACGTTTCATGATCCCCTAACCTTAAAAGTGTTTTTTGAAATTCTGTTTGATTGTGTGTCTGTCTAACCTTAAAATTAAGAGTATTTAAATAAAGAGAGAAAATAGAAAAAAACCATTCTCTCAAAATCGGCTTTAATTATTTTGATTAAAACTCGTATCTAGGCATTGATTAAGATTATAAACAAAATTGCTATCCTCATTTTCCTATGAAAAATACTTTTAGGGTACTTTATATAAACGGAAATTTCCTTATCTTCGCAAATGTTTGAGATACTAAATAATTATCATTACAAAATTGTAGTAACTCACTGTTAAAAATTAAAAACTTTTATTCGAAATATATCCTTATAAAACCAATAGTCTCGGAGATATCTCCATATGAATTTATACAATTTTGTGATCTTTAGTTGTACAGAGATACTAAAGTTTTAACGCAATAATTATACAATTCCATATAGTAATTAAATATAAGTAAGTCTCTCAAAAAGTATATGTTCTTTTTTCTTTAACCTATTAGGGTAAATGTTTGTACAGCAATATTCTAGCTGTATTATTTTAGATTCAATAGTCAATATTTACCTTTTTTATTGGTCTAAATTTATAAATGAGGACATTAATAAAAATGCGATAGCCATAAGATGTGCAACCCCTAATAAAATGTCAATAATTTTAACTGGAGATAGAAATTTTAATACAAAGTAGTGACCCTTATTGACCCAATATCGACATTTTTCTTTGGTCAAAATATAATAGTGAGGACTTTAATTCCTTAAAATGAAAATCAAATAATTTAAATCCATGAGTCATAAAATTTTGAACGTAGTTTTAACGCAATTTTTGATCGGGTTTGGTAGTGTACATGATTTAATTTTACATATGTTACGAGTTTTGAGTAAATATCTCAATTTTTAAATAATGGAATGAGAAAGTCCGTGCGGAGTTCCTTACCGTTTATTTATACTTATTTTATTTTCTATAATCATTCAAGTTATAGGCTTATATAATAACTACGCTTATGGTTTTAGTGATTATCAAGGCTACATTTATTTTAAGTGTACCCGCATTTGCGTGGAAATATAGTGGAAAACTATATTTGAACCCCCCCTCACTAAACCTGAGAGAGATTTGAATCTTGATCTCCCCGTCATCGGCAGTATAGTCTAACATGAGATTAGCACGTTTGATCACGCAGCCATCGAAGCAGGTATCATAATGTTATTATAGTGTTATGTTCTAACTTGATTTACAATATTAAATAAATAATCTGGGGATCTAATTATAAACTATTTATAATCTGACAACAAATGTTCAAGGTTCTAATTCATTTTTTTTATAATGTTAAAATCAAAGTAAAAGTTTTGATTAAACGTGTTTTATAATTACTTAATAAGTGTAGTGCTCGAATTGAACTTGATTTGCAAGAAAATTTGTGTTAAATTTTCATTTACTGAAGTAAATATCTATATATTTTATGAACTCAAAAGATATCTTGAACATATTAGTAGATTAAACTAATGCCACCAACTTAAGACTTAACACCAAAATCCAAAACAGTAATGATTAGAATATAATATTTATAACTTACCCAAGCACATATATAACATTTGATGTGCCGAACCGAAGCGCATAACGTTGTATATGGCTTAGAGCTGAATACCATAGATACCATGATTTTCGCCAGTTAAAGTCAATTTAATTTCTTTTTTCTAAAATTTTGTATCTTCTTAGATAAAGTAAATATATATTTTTTTCATTTAAATTTGTTTTATTTCAAAATGGGATATCAATGTTAAAAGAATGCTCCAACTGAAAATCAAAGCCAAATAAACGAAGCATATCAATGGGTAATTGATTATTACGTATTTTTGTGGGTTTTTTAATATGAAAACTTCTAATGATGATATCATGAATGTTATTAGAAGTATAAAACAAAATTAATTGATTTGAATATAATATTGTTACGTGTGGATATGTGTATATACCAGATATGGTATATACTTTCTTAATATAATAAGTTATACTTGAACAAAAAAAAATGAATGTTATACCAAAATATATTAAGGCTCATTGCACTGTTTTGAGTTTGGAATCAGACAAACTTGGTGACCAACTATTAAAAAAATAATTCACTGTCTCTTTGAGGTTAGAATATTTTATTGTTTCATATGGAAAGCTATACATTCATAAAGTAGTGTAAATAAGTATTAATTTATATTTGTAGTTATAATATTACAGGGATGTACACAATACCATGACTGAGTGTTGTTTGCCTTGGTGTAGTTTCAGGTTTAGTTTTGTTTTAGTGGTGAAATTTGCTTATTCAGAAAAGTGCGCTCATTCGATCAAAAATGACTTCAGAGCATGAGTGTAGCCTTAGTGGTGAGTTAGAACTGATCTATAAAACTAAACTAATGCTACACAAGCACTCAGACAACACTTCTTGCATGCTAACACTAAACAAAAACTTGAATTTTTTAATAAGATGCCTACGTGTTGAGAGGCATAGCTGATGTTCATAAATCCTGCGTAATTTAATAAATGTTGTTCTTTCCAGTCACCAAACTATTAGCATCAAAACAACAACAAAATCGATAAAAAGTGGACTGTATATAACAATGTGATAAATGCTTACCTCTGCTAAATAAGGTTCCGCGAAAATGGAGGTTTACCTTGTGGGTTGGTATAGGAAGGAATAGGGAACAAGGTCGTTAATTCCTCGGCAATTCTCGAACCTTGGCTGTGGTTTTGGACCAAAGAGGCCCCTTTAGGGCCCGAAGCACAGACTCACACATAAACAATGATTTATACAACAAAAGATGCAGTCGTCATAGCAGACACCCAACACGTACAGAGTCCCACGCTGAACTGACTAACAAAAGGAACAAACGACCTACTTTCCCCCTTCTGTCCACTCTCAAAAAAGGAGGGAAAAACTCAAAAACGGCGGGAACCAAAGAATAAAGAACCACTAACACAAACAAACCAATAAAAATAGGGAACTAAATAAAAATGAACTAGGTTAAACAAACTATTACATAAAGGCTATTTTACAATATTAAATATATACAGTTCAGAGACTGAACAGATGTTTAGTTATTTAAAAATATGATTTCCGAAAAAATTGAGTTGAAAGGGATAACCATGTTTTTATAGAATTGAAGCTCTAACATTTTAATCCAAAAAATAACTTGAAAATTCATACTAAGGTGGTGTTAAATGGTTTGAAATGAATCCTCATCTGAAAGATTGCACTTCTGAGATCAAACTTTATAGTTAGAAATACATAAATAACAAACTTTCACTAAACAAACAAATTAAAAATATTTAACAGTTATTTATATTTAACAGTTTTCTTCTTTCCAAAGCTTCAAACTGTAATTTCCGTTATAAATAGAGCAGTGTAAAGTTATTTTTATTCTAGATGTCAGTCCCCGAACACCGACACTTTACAATACGACACTCAGATAAAGCCATTCTTATATATTTATATTTATTGTTTCAAAGCACGTCATGACTATGCAACGAAAAGGACAAACTGAGAATTAAATTATTTATCTTGAGTGTACTCTATTTCCTTTCACCTCTGGTCCATGTTTCTTTTTATTCAGTTCCTTTCTCTGTCGTGCAAATGAGTCTTTTTGAACGTAAAACCTCAAGCCGACTTTCATTGAGTTCAGAAAATGTATTGAACGAGAGCCTCTCACACGGAAAAACCCAATAAAATTTACTTCCGTTTCTCTCTTCCAAGGAGGGCTTCACCTAAATTGGACTTCTGCGGCAGGCTTATCAGGATGTTGGCCGCTCTTCGTTGGAAGGTGTGTGTGTTTGTGTGTGTTTGTGAGCACTCGTGTGTTTTTGTGTGTGTTCGTGTGTGTGTCTTTGTAGTTCTTGCGCGGACTTTTGTAAAAAGAACGATGTTTTCTTCATTACTTTAATTTTCTCTGGTAATAAGATACTTTATATTTTAGTTTTTCAAAGGTGTTTAATATTTAATATGTGTTTTTTTTAGGGAAATACTTGTAAAAGGAATATACAGTATTATGTAAGCATTGATTAAGTGTCATTATTTATGGAGTGATTTTGGACAGTTATAGTAAAATATCAATAGAGATGGGTAGTTGGTTACCTTTGAACTTATGATAGGATAATTTTTTAAAGCCGCATCGTTTGTTGTATGATCTAGGGCGTCACTCTTGCGAATGTTTCTACTATCGGTTATGGGAAAGTCAGGGTTAGAATCTCTACCAGTTGGTTTTTAACCAAATGAGGTTGCATTTCTTTTAAAGCCCTACCCTCTTCATCGCTACCCTTTAAGTATGGTTAATTTGTGAATAGCCCAGATATATTAAAAAATATGTTACAATAAACAACTAATTTTATAAATAAAGTATAGAATAGGAAATTATTACGACTTCTAAGCAATTTGTAAAATAAGTATCTGTCGGGGAATACATATAAATGTCTAAAAAAGATATTTAAAATATATTAAATACACTGCCGGAAAAAACATGTAAGAAAAGGGGACCAAAAAATTTCAACCACTTTAAAATTGGTTTTTATATGTTTCTAAACATACATATGGTTAAGTTAATTTTTTCACCAATAGTCATAATTAAAGAGGATAATATACTAAATAAAACAGTAGTGGATTGATTATTTAGTTCAATAAAAATAGTTGTAAATTGTTTCTCAGTGATCTAATTTAGGTATAACGTTAAAAATAAATATTATTTAAACATGCAATTTTGAATCAAGCAAATCATTATGTAATAAGTTATTTTAAATAAATACTCAGCATTTGTTTAAAATAACTAAATGATCTCCAACTATTAAGATAAAATAATGGATTTATAAGTGTATAAAATGGTGTTACTTATATAACAATTGTTATTATAACTTTGAATTAAGTAATAACATTTAAATTCTTGCCATTTTAAAAAGGTCTTG
Source organism: Timema cristinae (assembly GCA_039000515.1). NCBI lineage: Eukaryota > Metazoa > Arthropoda > Insecta > Phasmatodea > Timematidae > Timema > Timema cristinae. The sequence continues at coordinate 37,730,797 of JBCFYV010009882.1, forward strand.
TAATTTGAAAAGTGAGCATATTAAAGAGAAAAATATAATAATGTATTATAAAAATCCTGTTTAGTAAATTATTAATATCTCAAACAAGTAATGTTTATTTATTAAATGATTTATTATTATTTTTTCCTAAAATAGAAGAAAATGATTATTTATGTTAAAAATTTTAAAAACTAAATAATATACTATACACACAATAATATTACACAAATAATATGTAATTTTATACTTTATATTTTGTTTACCATCCCAATAAATTTATTATGTCTGGCTTAACTAAAATTTTCAATATGATATATTTATGGATATGGTATATAATAATAAATACTTATGATTAAAAATTAAAAAAATATAGTGTAAATTTATAATGATCTCATATTATTTGATTATATATTCTTTTAAAAATATCAGACAATGTGTTGTTGTGAACTTTGAAGCTTTCAAATTTTAAATTAAAATTAGACTATTGCAATAGTCCAATAGATTTTTTAATATAAATTCAAGTGAACTCATACATATTATTTTAGGTTACACACGCTAATTTAGTTTGATCAAATATATGAAATATATTTTTTAAATTTGGGAGCCACTTTTTAAAAATAGTATTTTAATGTATAAATAATATTTTGTATCATGTTTCCTCATTAAGATGGTAGGTAAACGTTTTATTAACTTATATATGGGATTTTTTTAATTTATCACAAATTAAGTTGGTATTATTTAAATGCTTTTAAAATGGTGGTCACCCTTGACGCATTGATTGGTGTCTTAGGAAAAATTATAATATATTTTATTGTCTATTTAATACAAAGTTATATTTGAAACAGGATAAAATATATTTTTGTAAAAATATTTCAGTAGAAAAATAATAAGTCATTCATATTTTAAGACTCACATAAGTGAAAACGTGAGCTAAAAGTCATAATCTTCTAATATGGTTAGTCAGTTTTGAGAACTACACGATTCCAATTCCATATGGGTTTACTGAAGTTGGTTTAAATTAAATGCATTTCCTGCCACTCTTCAGCAATATTTGGATACCTTTTCTATGAATTCGAAATTTTTATCTACCACCCATCAGTGTAAAATATGCATCTCTCGAACAAGTAATAAAAGCGATTAAAAAAAAAGATGTGTAAAGTCATAAGAAAAAGTTAGCTTGAGATTATTTCCAGTTTATTTACCTGCACATTTTATATAGTCCTAATTTGAAAAAATATAATCATTGATTCAATTTTGTCACAACGTGATAGTGTCTTACTTTAAATATATAAATATAGCTTAGCGAGGCTGCATTATATCAATGTATTATTTAAATATTATTCCGAACTAATATGAGTCAAACAAATATTTTCATTTTAACTGAGTTCTAATTAAATACAATGCATGTATTATTCATTATCTTTATAATAAAATAGTATAGATATTTTTCAATTTTTTCTAAACCAAATTCCTAGATTTAATTTACCCATATAAATGTTGTATTTCTCTTCACAAAAGTAAATTTAATAATCTTTTATAAAGAATGAAGGTATTTCCACTTTCATAGATGTTTGTATTAATTAGCTAAGCTATTATATTTGTTAATAATCAGTGATTATTATGGTTATAGCAGCATCTAAATATCATATATAATATTTAGATACAGCTATAACTGTAAACTGATATAGTAGCTTAGCTATATAATCCCTCATGATATGGACATTCGTACGGTTGCCATTGTACTGTACGTATATTTGGCAGCAAAAACCCAATTACTAAGTCAATGGTGGCTGTGTTATCTGATAGCTCGTGATCAACCATATGTATCTGGTAATTTACACAAGTCCAATGGACTTTGCCTTAAAATATGAGTGAAGAATGACCCCACACACGGGGACGATTCCTAGATATCTCAGTGGTCAGAGCACTGATCCAAAGAACCCAGGATCGATTATTTTGTCCAGGTGTACTTTTTCAATTTAAAGAATATTTATAGATTTAACTAAATCAGTAAAAAAATATTCATAGCGATAAACGTAAAAGCCCTTATTAATTTTTTTCACTTTAGGATAACAATAACCATCGAAGGGTGAGATAATAAATGAAGACCCAAAAATATATATCCGAGATAACGTGCTCTTTACTTATATCTGCAGCAAGTTTAGTTGAGATTTGTTGATTTTCGCATAATATTTCAAAAGTCATACAAACGTAATGGTTAGTGAATCCCTATTAGTAGGGGGACTTTTTAAGAAAAATGAGTCTAGAAATGAATGTTGTAGGAATCCCTCCGCCACAAGCAGCAACTGTGTTTGTATGAAAGAGTATATCACAGTGAGTTAAAAAAGTGACGTTGCCAAAATAGCAGCTTGGCATATTGGCCGCCATATTGGATAACCTAACCAAGTCATTTCTTTTTCGCGTTTCTTTGAAAAAAAAAAAACACATATACCAGTTTAGTGTAGATACCAGCGACCTTCAGCTTGAGTTTGAGACTTCTTTGGAAGTAGATGATAAAGGTACCTGCTCGTATTGTTGAAGTCTTTATGATTTATTTACAAGTCAGCTAATATATCCTATGTGCAAGAGCTGCAAGGTCGTAGCCAGCAAATAATTTCAGGGGGTTTGGTAGGCACATCCCCCAATTTCTGGAAGCTAGAAAAAATTATAAACATTAAACACCTCTATAAGCTGTGTGAAATGTTATTTTATGGCAACATAGGCCCTTAACTGCTGAAGGCTAGGAAAATTTCTAGATATTAAACACCTCCAGAAGCTATCTGAAGTGTTTTATTTATGGGGACATAGCCCATTAACTGCTGAACGCTAGGAAAATATAGACATATTAAACACCTCTAGAAGCTACTTGTAGTGTTTTTCTATGGCAATATTACCCCCTAACTACTGAATGCTAGGAAAATTTCTAAATATTAAAACCTCTAAACGCTATCTGAATATTTTTTTTATGGCAACATATTCCCCTAACTGCTGAAGGCTAGGAAAAATTATATATATTAAACACCTCTAAAAGCTATTTGCAGTGTTTTTTATTATGGTACCACAAACCCCTAACTGCCGAAGGCTAGAAAAAATTCTAAACACTAAACACCTCTAGAAGCTCTCTTAAATGCTTTTTATGGTAAAACAGCCCTCTAATTTGTACTTGTATCTTATTATTGATATTGTTTGAAACACAAATAAAGTCGTATTTTTTTTTTATTTCGTGGGGGGGGGGGGGTTAACCCCCATAAAAACCCCTAGCTACGGCCTTGACTATGAGTTTAAAATCACAGTAACATGAACTGTGCCAACCTAAATCTCGATCTACATCACTTTCGACCCTTCTTTGCAATATGTCAAGAATACCACCATATTGGGAATCCATATCAGGAACTCTTCCGTGATGTTGTGGTTTCCTTTATTTTGCTGACTCCTGTTTGAGTTTTCCCCCAAATTTCTTTTTTAGATTCTTATTTCAAACATATGAGCAATGAAAGCTCTTAAATCTCGCACGTTTAGCTGGACTCAAACATGCAGCACGTTTCATCTTATTTAAGCACAGCTTCAGCAACTGCAACAAGGGTCAGAAAATGAAAATTATCTGCGCAATTATACAAAGATACAGAAAAAATATTTTACAAGACTAGTACACATTGTGGGAGCTTTAATTAGATACCCTACACTACCATATTCGCTATTGATGAACATAGATAGGAAAAAACTGGACCGCCATTTTGATCCTCATTTACAGGAAAACCAGACGGTATTCGAAAATAATGGCCATAGAATAAAACAATGCTTACAAAATAATGATTAATTTACCATATTAAAATCTAAAATCTTGTGATCCTGTCATGTGAAAAGTAATAGTATATATATCAAGATTTAAAATGTGCTTTTATGCTTTTCCGGGAAAACTATTAAATATAAACGAGAATTATAAATTACATTAAAAGGTATACTTAAAATAATGGGTGTGTGTACTTATGTACGCGCGTGAGAAGTTATACTTCTATGGCATAATTAAAAAATAGTTTTTAATTGCATGCAAATAATTAATTACAATAAAATGAAAATAACAAATAATAAATATTAAACAATAATAATTTAATAATATTTAGTATTGATTATGTTAAATAATAATATTTTAATTTATATCAATAAATGATACATACGGATAGTTAACCTCAATTATATTGGAGCACTTTAAAAAGTCTATAAGCACAATTTTTTTCACTAATATTTACGAATAGTAAATAATATTAATCAAAATATTCAATTTAAATCACTACTGAATATAATTTATTAGCACATATATAATTCGCACTTGTATGAAACTAAAACACGTGTTGTGAATGTAGAAACTAGAAACATGTGGATAAATATTATATATATGAAAACAGTGATCAGAGGCGACGAGCGTACCAATATGCGCGACTAACAGAGGTTCTATTTCTAAATTGTTGGTAGCTTTTTTTTTTTTTTTTTTTTTTCGAGACTTAAGGCCCGTTGACACGGTGTTAGTGGACTAATGCAAGTTTAGTGGTATTAGCTTACTAACATGTTAGTTGTGTTGACACGTATTTTTCACTTGTATTAGTAGCGCTTATAAAAACATGGCTGAAAATGAAGAGTGGTGATAACTGGTCTCTCTATTGGAGCCTTATTTTTTTATCAATGCGTCTCATTTTTCGTTCGGGTAATTTATACGCAAGTACTAATTACGCTTATGTGTTAGGAGCTAGTAAGGGTGAATTTAGAATAAGTATGGGCGGCAACATAAATTACAATTTTTCAGTAGACGGAATTTATCATAATTAGTTTATTTTTGAAAAACATTATAAGTTGTAGTTAGGAAACAATATTTAATCGTAATTATAATAATAGAATTAAATGTAAAGAATAGTTACAATGTGTGATAGAAAATATGTTTTAATAATTAGTTTACCTATTTAAAAAAATTATTTTATATAGACAACATAAAATGTTTGTGATTAGTGTGTCTCCTATTTCTTAGTTCCTTAATACATTAAAATAGATTTTAGTTGATCCCAAATAATAATTAAATTATTTTACTTGATTTGTTAACTTATTTAGCACACATGTTAAATACAATTAACCTCAACTAAGGTAAATAAATCCCAATACAACCAAATTCGGTAGGGCACTTTTTTAAATAGGTTCAACCCAGGTTTTTTCAACCCTCTTTTAAATGTTAGTATACTAATAACCAAATATCTTGTTAAATTCTAGGTAGGCCTAAAATATATTTTTTTTAAATAATAATAGGCTTAAATTAATTTGTTGGGCATTTTTTTAATAGACCTAACGCAAGTTTTTTAGACCCGTTTTAAATTTTGGTATACTAATAACAAAACATCTTGTTAAATGCTAGCTTGCTAGGCCTAAAATATTCCTTAAAAGTAATAATTAATTAATTTGTAGATTGGTTTAAATATAGACTATTTGGTTTGCTATACGATAATATTATATTATGTATCTACTCAATATTCCAAAGCATTACTACAAAGTGTTTGAAGTGTGTGGGCTGAACATTTATAATTAAAACTTATAAAGATTGTTTAAAGTGTCAAATATGGAGATTGGACAACGTGCCGAAGATTTCGCGTGAAAACCACCGGTCAATTCATGCCTTACTTGCCGATAACGCGAATATTATGTTGCCGGAACTAATCACGATACTACAATGTTGTATTATATTTTGTGATCGTATATAAAAAAAATTACACATGCCACGTTGAGTGGTAGGAAATAATGTTTTTTTTTTTAATTATTGATAACATTTGTTTACCGATATTAAAAAATATCTCTCACAAAGAATATTTGAAAAATGTACGTAGGCCTAACATTTTATTTTGGAAACTTTATTTACAGCTGATATAACTTTACAATATCCTCTAGTGCAATATCCCTCCCATTCCTATCTTTATGAATTCGGTGCTTAAAATTGCACAAAAATAATCCTTTTCATAACATTCCACAAATAAGTGTCCGCCGCACAACTAATTATTCAGTTGCCGCCATTTTGAATTGTCTACTTGCATTAGTAAAGTTGGAAGGTGACCAACTTTTTCAGTTGCAAGTGGACTTGCATGTTAGTAGCTTGCTTGTCTGTTTACACGGTGCAAGCTGTGCGCGCGCAGCCAAATTAGTGTACTTGCATTAGTCAACTAATATCGTGTCAACGGGCCTTTAATGAGCGGTTTAACTTCAACCTGTTACTTTTGTGTTACAGTGATGCGCGCGCATCTTAAAATTTCACTCTCATCATTTTTTCATAACGCGCCTAAAGAAGTATAACTTCAAAATCTTTAATATGGAAGAAATAATACTGAAATCGAATGGCTGCAAGCCGAGATATTGCCTTAAATAAAAGTGCATGGCCACCATCTTGAATCCAATGTGGTGGCCAACCTGCCTGGTTGCTAAGTTGGCAAAATCACTTTTTTTTAACTCGCTGGTATGTTCTCTCTCACAGAAACACAGATGAGTAGGGATTCCTACGACCTGACAACTTTTGGCTAGTTTGTCCCCCTACTATATTTTCTAGGTATTGAAGAAATGCTAAGAATTAATGAATTTACAATATTACATTGACACTAATGATTTACATTTAAAATACTGGTTGAATACATTCCATTACAATTAGTTAAACTATGTTTATTTTTATAGTTTGGATTTTTTTTAGCACCATGTCTTACTACCTGTTCAGGCTATACGCATATACACTAATTACGCTAATGCTTTATGTATGAAGTAGGCTGAATGTAAAGGAAGTGTAACCGCATTTGGCTTGAGTTATTATAATAATAATAATATTTAGCACCGCGTCTTACAAACCGTTCGGGTTATACGATTTAAGTACTAATTACGCTAATGGATTAGGAATTGGGAAGGTTGAATTAGAGGAAGTGAACCCGTATTTGCGTGGAAGGAGAGTGGAAAACCATTTAGTAAATATCACCCCCAGTTCACCCGATCGAGATTTGAACCTCGATCTTCCCATCCTCAGCAGTCTAGCTCTACACGTCTAGCGCGTTAGCCAACTACGCCACCGAGGCGGGTGGGATGAGTTATATGCATTCATAGAAAACACAGATATCTAATAACTTAATTCTAATGTTTTGATATGAGATCCAAACAAAGCTGAGTACACTTATATAAACACATTTTAAAATGACTAAGACAATGAATACAGGAACACTTGACTAGGACTCGAACACCTACATTACTATAACAGGAAAATCAGACTATAAGAGCCATACATTTATTTTGTGTGACCACCGATGTGATATAACTAAATTTGAGAATATATTGAAATAAATATGATCCAGCCAGCGTGGATATAAATTATAATAGATTATCTTGCGACACTCACAACTTTGGTTGCGCAAACTATATGTCAAGATTATAAGCATTGTAATTTTTATTTCTACCCGTCCCCACAAATGTCTGTTCACTTAGTCAAATTCCACGTCTGCTATACCCTGTTTGTGTAGTTAAATGTGAATCACCCGGATAAATTGCAGTATTTTGTGAAATAAACAATATATATACATTGACACAATTAGCAAAAAATTGACCAAAGCAAAACACACAGCCCAGCTTATGAGTATATGAAAGTATATTTATAATGAATAGGTTAAGTTGGCCTCAAGGAAAGGCGGTATATCTTACTGTTAGACCACTAGGAACTCAAATTAAAGTGCAAGGGCTACACTATCTTTTACTTTTCCATATCAAGAGAGAGTATTACAGTCATGAAAATACTTTCTCTTATAAAGATAAAGTATAATCGTAAAATATTCAGCTTCGAGGTAATGATGAATATTTACGTTTAATTTGTGTCCGAACCCAAAATTGTATTCTATAATTCAATCTGTCCCATGTCTGTTGCTGGCCACAATGTGAAACGGTTTAGTCAATTTGATTCAAACTTGAAATGTAAATGCTATAAGACTAGACTAAAATAAGAGCTTTCTTATTTCGATCCTAGCCCTAAATTTAACGGCAGTTTGCTGTGAATAAATTAGTTTCTTCCAAATTTTTTAAAATGGGTCTAACAAATTTGTCTAAAATTGATATCACAATGTACTTTATTTAAATTACAAATATTTGTAAAATGCTTGTAATGATTTTTCTAAAAATGAATATCTGTTGATTGTTTAACATGACATATGTGTGCTTGTACTTTTATAATATATTTATAAATTAATATTTATTTATAAATTATAACGCCTAATTACCTAACATAGTTGTTAATAAACAGGGAAAACCGTATTACATTTTATCACATATTATTACGTCTAATAATTTAATAGTTATGTTCAAGTGTGTAGCAAAAGTGTTTGGTAGTTTTATGTAATATCTAAGATTAATACGTTGTATTTATTTGTAGAAAAGATTATACCTTGTTGATGTTATAAAATAAATTGTACGATGCATAGCATAGACTCTATCCTTCCTTTAGTTTAAAAGAAAGAGATTTGTGAAACGAATTAATATACATTGTTTCAGAAACATACTTGAAAAATAATGCTCCTATACAATTGTACAAACTTTCTCAAGTACCGTATTATTGATTGGAGAAAAAATTTCAAAAATACATTTTCAGTAAACTACCTTTAAGTAAGTTTTCCTCAGAAAAACATACATACTATCTTTTCAACCACTATTATATATGTATATAAGTTTTCCTCAGAAAAACAAATATACTATCTTATTAATACTATTATACATACATACACACACACATATATATATATTGTTAAACTATTTAAGAAGATTCCAGTTAAAAAATTTTTTGGGGAACCCCTATATTATTTTTAATTTTAAAAATCAAAGTATATTCTTATTTATCATGAAAAGTTTTTTCAAATACTCATTTTTACTTGATTAAATCTTAAAATACATTTTAAAGAAATTTAACGGTTTCTAAAATATTAAATAATTTAACAAACTAAGTTTATATAAATGTATTTAAAAAGATTAATAAAAATATTATTTATAATTTAAAATAGTTCAAAAATACCAATTTTAAACAAAATCGTTTGTGCCACTCACTAATTTTCAAATTTTCAACAGTAAAGTACTTTTTTTTAATAAAAATATATACATTCAATTATTTGTAATGTAAAAACTTAACAAATACACCCTTGGAACCAAATATTTACAGCAATTATTGAAATATTTAAATTTAAAAAATCTCTGAGATTATCTCTTCTTCCCCCCCCCCCAAAAAAAAGTATACATATTTTTTATTCACGCCAAACCCTTCCCAGATAACAATTTTAAACAAAATCCCTATAGCCATTTCCGAAATAATTAGATTTTTGGAAAATCACTCGTCAGTAAACTTCCCTTTGACGAATTTTACAGTGTTATATGTCAGGTCAAACAGTTCCTAGCTACCCATTTTCAACAATCTCGGTAGAGCAATTTTCAAAATATTTGAAATTAAAATTAATCAATCATTAGTAAATCACCTTTAATTTAAAGACAAAAATCAAAATAAAAAACCTCTGAAACCTATAGCTCTATAAAATCTAAATATTAATGTTGAACAAGATCCAGTAACCAATTTTGGATCCATTGTCTAGGGGCGGACCGGATGTAAAATAGACAGATATGGGGTCAGAAAGAGTGGTAAAATCTACTTTATTGAGTTCGGACACACATAGAAACTAAAAAGTAGGGATTCATTATAATTCCTAGACTGATTTTTTTTCACAATTTAATTGATAGGAGAAAGTAAAATAATCTTGACAATCAAACAGAGAGCATAAATGATTATACACTTTTAAAGAAAGTATTGAGAAAAAAGTTACATCTTTCTTCTTCCAAAATAGTGACCTTTAACTCCAAATTTCACAAACCTCAATTTAAAAAAATATATATTTTCCAACAGCTTGAAAACTATAAGTTATATAAAAATATATTTCAAATCAAAGTTTTTTTATTTTTAACATTACCAAGATCTTAAAACGATAAGATGTACCATACCTCCAATAGTTGCAGAGATATGAACAAAATAGGAAATTTACACTCTCAAATTAACATCAAATTGATTTTCTTTGGAAAATGAGAATTTCCATTTTGTTTGTAATGTTAAACAGTGCCTTTAACGAATTTTAGTCGAAATTGGTAAAGTGTGTTTTAAAAAGATATATTTCTTTTCTTTTTGACTTTCATTAAGCTAACATTAATTAAATTGATATGTATAAATATATATATATATATATATATATATTTAATTCCCTAATCTCTTTGGGGAACATTATGAAAGCTCTAACTAACAAGATTAAGCCCGATCAGTGAAATTGTTTCGGCTCTATACCAAGGGACAGACACACATATAAAAACCGACGGCTTCGCAAAAACCACTTTTTGGGGTTTAGTGGGTTATGAAACGTCAATAACCATCAAAATCTCGTCTTATTTTTTTAATTATCAATATACATTCTCTACCCAAGGGGTCATGAGAAAGTAAAGAGAAATATTTTGCTAATGAGACTTTTAGGACCCCTTTGACGGACAGTCTAATTTTTTAAAAAGAGTATTTACTGATGAATGAAAATCACAAAGCATGTTCCTTTATTCAAATAAAGCTAAACAAGTTGATTTAGTTGATATTATATTCCTATTTTCTCATTCGCAAATAGACCATTTTAAGAATACCTGCTTAGTTTTTCCATACAGCTGAGTGAGTTTTACTTATTTAGAGTATTAATTTCGGAGTGTTAGTGCTATATCGTCCCGCTTATATTACATAAGATTTTTCACTCGTTTATTGCACGGGGCTTCTGCGCATGATTACTTAAAGGCTTAACTTAACAGATCACAAATCAATGGAACCTTGTCATGCTCCTCCCACCCCCATGCTTTTACCACAATCATCGTCAGGGCAATCCGCATATTTACACTGATGAGGAAAGGATAAGGAAGATAGCTCAGAGGAACATAGGCCTAACAAGAGGTCACACGGAGATAGTGGAAAACCATTTTAGAGTACAAAACACCTTATTACACTTATATGGGATTTGAACTCTAAACTCCTTATCATAAGCAAACCAGACGAGGGAAGAATTTTATGTGTTTTTAAATGTGTTCACTGTTGTGGGTGATTGACGTAAATAAAAATATATTCTCCACCATTTCCCTCAGATTAATAAATAAGAGATCAGAGAAAACCATAAAAACAAATTTATCATTTAGTTTTATAAAATTGTTATGTTTGAATACAAATCTTGAAACATAATGCCTAAGATACATCGTCATATGTTTATCTTAAGAACCATTTAACAGCCGAATAATATAATATCACGCTCGAACAATAAAACATGTCGAAAAGCGGGATTCTTGATTAATTACCAGTCAACAACAAATATTTGAATCAGTTATAAGATTTATCTTTCATTTTAAATTAATTAATATTAAACTTTGTTTTGTTTTATTAAATATGGTTAAAAAAAGTTGTATTAGTTTTAATGCCGCAGTTTCGAAAGAAAAACATACGGTTATTATTATGTACAATCTATTTAACTATTTTTAAGGATATAATTAATATATATTACCATACATACATACATACATACATACGTGTATACGTGCATATATACATACATATACATACATGCATGCAGTAGCCCCATGGCTTCTTTGGTGATGACTGACAGCTCACAGCTGACTTCTGACAGTCAACATTTTGGTTTATACCTAAATTTTGACTGTCAGAAGTGACAGCTGCTAAACTCATGATTTTGCAGATCATATGGTTCGGTGTAGGGATACATAATTTCATCTGGTAACTTTTCAAAGCCGTCGACTGTCAGCTGTGAACTGTCACTCAGCACCAAAGAAGCCATGGGTTACTGTACATACGTGCATACGTACATACATACGTACATACATACGTACATACATACATACATACATACAATAATCCGTTCATACGTAGATGCATATGTACCTAATCACGCCATTCCCTTAAAGGGTAGGTAATAAACCGTGTACATTGCTCTAATACAGCTCCGTAATTAATCAATTCTCACCAATAATTTTCTCCACACTTCCCGATCCCTGTATACTCCCATCACCTCAATAACGTCCATACACCGAGTCATACATGATATTTTATTCTTAAACCTCTTAATGCTTCTCTTTACCGCACATTTTTTTACAATATTTAGCCACGTCTTACATGGCCTTTGCTTTCTTTCGATCAACACATCACCTTCATACACTTGCTTCGTCTCTCAACCCACAATCATCTTCTCAATTTGCCTAAACCAACGTAAGACACTTCTTTCACAGTGAAATATTGTATTCCCTTTCACACAACAGTCTTTCAGCACATATGCATTACTGACTTCATACGAGTTTTGCTACATATAATGATTAGATATTTCATTCCAAACGTATTCACCTTGACCGTGTTTCGGTCCTGACAAACTCACGGTTAACAATCATAAACCCATGTTGGCATCAACACACATTTATATAGCGCTATATTTTCCTCTCTCGATACTACCTCATTGCTTACAAATGTCCACCCACATCAAACTTCTCTCCAAGATACGTTAACCCATCTATTGATTTCACCATCTCTCCTTCAATTTGTACATAACATTCATCCCAGATAGACAAGATCATTCACTTGTTCTAACAGTTTTCCATTTATACTAAGCTGACAATCATTTTCTGATTCATCCTTATAAAAAACAAAACTATCAGCTTAATTTTGGAGACATTTATGCAAAGATCCATTCTGGCTGTCGCCACATTCAAATTATTTAATGAATTTCGAATGTCAGTTTCATTCTCATCCATTAATACATCATTGGCATATAACAACACTCTCACATTATCATTGTCTATTTGTACACCAGCCACGTCCTCACAATCATCCCTCATACTCATATCTAAAAATACATTAAACCATAGCGATATAACACAACCATGTCTAACACCCTATCCAATGACAAACCATTCATTCAAAGTTCTATCAACACTAATGCATGCTTTACTTCCATCATACACCACCGTAAGTGCACTTAACAACCATGCAACCCCACCATACTATCTGAGAATACTCCATAAAATTCAATTCTGATATTCACCTGATCGTATTCTTTCTAAAGATTAACGAATGCACAATAAACATTCTTATTTAATGCCATACATTTCTAATTCAGTTGTCGCAATGTAAATATCTGGTCCATACAACCTCTACCCGGCATGAAACCACATTACACACCTTAAATCGTACCCACAATTTTTTCAAGCACCCTCTAAAAAAAACTCTCCTGAAAATTTTGCCTGGAATATTCAAAAAAATAATTACCCTATATGTCTAACATTCACTCTTAATGCCTTTGCCTTTGTACAAGGAGCAATGACAACATTCTTCCAGTCATTAGGAATATTTGAAATTCCAGCATACACATTGAACAAATCACACAATTTGTTAATTAGTACCATATCCACACATTTAAGTATTTCACTTTATATCCGATCCACGCCCTCAGATTTGTATTCTTAGAACTTTCAAAGCTTTAACACTTCTGCTTCGATAATTCTTTCACTCATTATAACATTTTCTTTAATTACTTATAACGTCCCTACTTTTTGCCATACAATTGCCCAAAATACTTTCTCCATCGATCATTAATACTGTCTTCCTCCCAGATCACAATTATCATCACGTTCATTCTGATTGCAATGGGACTTTCTTTACCCTTCTTGTTTTTTTGTTTACCTACTTACATAAGAGATTTTCATTTATTTCAAAATCATTCTGAATTCTTTCTCCTACATTTAATCTCATTTACTATTTACTCGCCTTTATTACTTTCCTTGCGTTCATATTTTTCTTTTACCTCTTATGTTCTGTTTCACTATTCACAGCAATCATTTGTTTACAATCATGAAACATTACACTTAATTTATATTTATTTAAGGTGTACTTCTTACATATCTAATTAATTTTAATTCACTACTTTAAAATCATAACATTTTAAACTTTATTCCGTGAGGAGTATTTAAAAGAAATCAGAAAGCAGTTACTTTTTACGATTTTCACTTAGCTTTTTTTTTTGATGAGATGGATTTTTACATGTAAATAGTTCCTAAGTTTATTTCACTAGTTTGAATTTATCATATTTAATATGTTATTCGATGAGGATTTTTTTCTTTTGATCGTATACTTTTCTTGAAAAGCCGATATCGCACCCCTAGAACAACACTGCCACAACTCCAAAAAGGTAGTTTTGAGAAAAATCGATTTGAAACTTTAAGACAATTTATTTAGTTTGTCTTTAGAGGTATTGAGCTGAAATTTATAGGATTAGTAGGTCACTATGAATAAAAAGAAAAGTTATATTAATACATTCATATAATATTTTAGGAAATAAGATTTTAAGATTATGGCTGCTTGCTATACTACTGACAGTATGCAACACTGCCTCTTCACTAAATATGGCAGTATTGATTTAACATTTAGAACAGTATAGTGCCACAACTCACAATATGGCAGTGTTGCATTTATTGTTTTAAATAAAACAGTGCCTTAAGTCCCATTATGTCAGTATTACATTGTTATTATTTAAAAAATTAGGGACACTTTGTAACACTCATACTTACCACAATGTTCTAGAAATTAGTTTCAATCCTCACAATGTTTACATCATTATTATGTTTTATTAAATGTATTTGGAGAAATAGTTTAATGAAATATAATATACTTGTTTAAGACTTTTTAAATTAATTTTATTTGAACAAAGGAAAAAATCACTCAATATAATAATAGTTAGGAATTAAAATAGTATCATCATTTAAGTGTATATTATTATAGTTTATAAAAATTAATGGTGTATATTAAGTAACTACCACTATTATAAATAAACATAAACAGTTATTCACCCCAAATTATGATTAGAATTAGAGTTCAATAACTAATCAGAGTTGGTGTTAATTTTCAACTCTTTGAAAAAAGAGTGGTATGTTCTAGGAATAAGATTGGATTCACACAAGCGAACGAGATCATGCTTTTTAGCTGCTGAGATTCCAAGACATTCCAGAAAGGCTTTCTGTATTGTTTGAGCGTTGTCAGAACTATTCTGTCTCCTTCTAGTCTTTCTTTTGATGATTATTTCCATGAATTCCTCATCATCATAACTTGTTTTATACTGCAATCGGTCAGAGAATTCTTTGGTTACTCTAATCACTTTGATGTCGTTCCACACAACCTTTTGTCCAGTAGTGTTTATTGAAAAGTTGTCACCCATGTTTTGGGTAAGATGTTTAAGGTCGATGATGTCTTCAGAAGAGAGTTCGTTAAGTATGAAGGGCTTTCCACTCTTCTTTGCACTTTGAATTACAGGCACCCATTGGTGAGGGCTGTAAATAGAGCCACCTTTTAAAAGTCTCGCCTTTTGTTTTTCTATGATGGAGTGCATTGTGTCTCCCTCATTCTGAGTGTGGCCAGTAATAAAAAAATTATGCGTAATACTCGGAACGTCATAATTGGCCACAACATAAAGATACAAGCATGCTATGTATTTATTCTTCTGCTGGCCACTGCAGTTATCAGAATAAAAAATTGTATCCTTGTTTAGGCAGTTAGATTTCAAGAAATTATGTGCGAATGTACCAATCTCATTAGATCCTCGGTTTGCTTGATCTTCATGCCATAGATAACAATAGCCTTGATTTGTGCCCATTTCATAAATAGTGAAATTGAAAGTTGAGAATTTTCTAGAGTAATAAAAATTTGAAACTTGTGCCGATGGAGTAGTCAAAACTGCTTGAAGGTCATAGCAAGCAACAATGGTACTATCTGTGTGTTTGGTGGCAGTGTCCTTGTCACGCTGTTTCTCAAGTCTGGAACGTTCGGTTTCGTGCTTATGAGTAGCAATCTGACCTTGCATGACCAACTGTTCTTCTTTGTTGCTATTATCATTCCACTCGCAGATAGAACATTGATCTTTTTTAGGTATGAAAAAACCAATATTAAATTTGTGATTAAAAATATATGAATATGTACCAAGTTTACATGATACTCTATTGTATTCCTTACATTTTTTCTCAAACAACCTGTGCATTTCTGCAATTGTAAGTTCACCAGATATAAATTCCCTTTTAGTTTGCTTTCTCAAATAGTGAGACTCAACTCTCGGGAAAGAGTTTATGTGATCACCAACTCTTTGCATGATGTCAGGATCAAGTTGTTTCTGCTTGCCATGCAATCCTCTCAAGTCTCCTTCCACCGATTCACGAGTCTCATTCCCTTTAATTAAAGCAGTCCTTACAGTTCGGTCACCAATATTCAAGGTTGCCATAAACATTTTTTTGCAAACTCTCTTTCTTTTTCCAAGAATTGGAAGGTAGTAGGCACGATTGTCTTTTCTAGTTGAGCCTTCACGGATGTACCTATATTTTGGTGTAATTGTACGTGTGCAATTGACTATAAATGCACGTTGCAATGTCACGTTACCCATATTCCAGTAAGCACCTAAGGCTTCTTTGCGTTGCTCTTCTGAGACAGAGACAGAGCATTGTTGTTTGCATTTGGATCCACATGGTGGCTGTAATTCCTTTTCGCTAATGCTTTTGCCCCGAGAATTTATATACGAGACTCCTGAATTGTGTCTCTTCTTCAAAACATTTATCTTCCATGTTTCTTTACTCCTCTTCCTTTTCCTGCTTATATTATTACCTAATTGTAGCTCACCATTTGACTTCTCAGAAATTCCTGCTATAAGACCATCATTTGGTGACTCACTGCTTCCTTCCAGTGACTTTTCACTATCTCCCTCATCAGATTCTGATATTGTCTGATGTACATGTTCTTGTTCTGTTTTATTCCTGTGTTTATTTACATTTTTTCCACATTCAATATGTTCCTCTTCACTATCACCGTCCCCCGATCCTGGAATCCAGTGTTTATCTGTATCAGAGTCATCTAGCTCACTCATTGATAAAACTCTATCGCCATCCATATCTTCAACGTGAGTAGTTAATCTACAATGCATGGGTGGACTAGGGATATATTTGAATGTAGACCTACATCGTGACTGATTTTCAGCAACATTTTTGGAATCATCTTGAAACAGTTCTTCTAATTTCTCAACCTCATTCTGACTTTGATCTTCATTCGTTGAGGCATATCTAAAATTCTTTGTCTCTTCTAGAATACCTGTAACTGAAAATCCCAGAAAATTTTCAAGCTATTAATGCCTTTTTGTTTAGCCTTTTGATACTTTAGATTTTTAATAATATTTGGTCTTTATTTACACAAATACAGCAGTAGAAATTAAATAATCCAATTAGAAATTCAATATTAATCATAGTAGCTTAAAATATCAAAACCTAAATTTTTTAGTCTTTGAATAAAAAATATAATATTTATATTACTAATAAAACACGCAAATAAAACTTACACTTAAGCATCTAATCAAATGTGTCACATAATGCAATATGTGGTTAATGTTTTGGTAAATAGATCATACCTAACCATTATATAATCTAAACAAGTTCTTACCTTCATTCACATTGATAGCATCCATGTTTTGTTCAACCAAGCTGACAATGTATTTCCCCCTAGATAGCATTATTTAGACAGTTCTCAATAAAATACTAAAGAAAACGTTAACAAACACAGATTTATTTAATAAACAATTCACAAGGCAATTATTAGCGCCATAGACAACAATACAATGAATAGTAATTTTGTTGACAAATGAACTACAACTATGAACAGGGTTACCATCAGTCACTGCCATAATTCAAAATAAACTATCAATATGCATACATAAAAATTAATTACCTACCCATACTTAAAACCAAAACTGCCACAAGTCAATATATGGCTGAGATAAACATAATAATATTGCAACTATGAGTTGTTAAACTGCCACAAGTCAATATATGGCTGAGATGAACACAATAATATTGCAACTATGAGTTGTTAAACTGCCATAACTTAAAATGTGGCGTTTGATAAACCCAGTCAATACAACGTAACATTGCCACAACTCAAAATGTGGCTGTGTTAGTTTGGGTAACAGCAATACAACATCACTTATTATTGATAAAAGACAGCCACAATAATTAGTGTGGCAGTCTTGTTTTGAAGGATATTTGAATGTGTCTTAACTGCAACACAGCCATAACACTTTTAAATCATGACCCGAGTGTAATAGAGATAGTGGCACTATTGCATATTAAGAAGCTTTATTTTCTCATAGCCATTATGGCCATAACTCAAAATAGCCCATTTTTTAGTTGTGGCAGTGTTGTTCTAGGGGTGCGATATATCTGCGAAGCTCCGCATTTTTTTTTTTTTTTTTTGTTACTGAGATGTATATTTTACATTAATATTTCTTAAGTTTAGTTCTTTACCTTAAAATGATCACATGGTTAATTTTATTCGTTGAGGAGATTTTTTATGACATCTGTTTGGTTCTGCATTGAGGTGAGGCGGGAACGTGAGGCAAAATATCTATAGTTATATTTGATTTTGTGATGTTTTCTATGAATTAGAAAATAATAGTAGTGATACTAATGACCTCCTCTCTGGAAAAACTAATATTTTCACTACTGTTATAGTGGTGGAAAAATTATATTTAGTGATTATATTAAGCTTGGAACTAAACCATTTCCTCTTTATTTGCCAATACCAAAAACTTCACTGTCTATTTAATTCTTACTTTATTTCTACTTGTTATTCACATTTATCTGTCAGTTAAAATAACCCATTATAACTCCACTAAATTAAGTTGTTTCTCATAGAAACTGACAAAGTAATAATTTAAACTTGGAACAATTTAAATATCTGTGGAATATTATTATAACTATTATTATTATTATTAATTCTAACTATTTTGATGACGTTTTTGTTTTTAATATTTTTATAAATAACATTTCATGTAATTTCTTACTTGAAAATTTTGGTAATCATGTGCCTTGTCGGGCATCTAGAAATACATTCTTTTCTATCAGTAGCTCTTTCAGTCGACCTTGGTGTCCTTAGGCAACATTGCTCGCGTCAGGATCCGTACGTAGTATGTGGGTTCAAACACAAATGGATTGGATGGATTTCTATAAGGCGATAAAAGTCCGTTACACAACATTCTTTGTAGGGGAAGTCAATCCTTTGGTCCCATGTGGATTGTGGCATTTAAAATAACCCTGAAAGGCATGTGAAAATAATTTTCCCGGCAAAATTGATAAGCCCTTTATCTCACGTTCCTAGAATTTATCGTATGCTGATATAACGAGTCGGTGCATAAAGTGTATGCTAGTTTTTTCTATCATATGACACATGTGATTGGGATGGACTTTTACATCGTGATACGGGCGCCTTATGTGTAGACTATTAGTCGCTCTAGTGAAACAGATCGTTGCCCAGAGTACACCATAGGAGGTTGTCTACACGTCGTACCCGTAATGAGATTATGTGGTGGAAGTTATTATGGAGTTGTGGAGAATCTTAACCTAACTTAAGTCTAACTTACCAAACCATAGTGACCATTGGGTACACTCCCCTTAAGAGAAAATTGGGTACATTCCCCTTAAGAGAAAATTACTAAAGGTACCAACCGGGAATCAAACCCTGAACCCATAGGCTGGTAGCCAGCTGCTATCCACTACACCATGGGATCAGTTGCTAAATTAACGATTGTTTATAAATTAATAGGATAACGTCTTTCTTGAATATTAGTTATTTCATTTATTCTAGTTTTCAAATAACGACAGGAGAAACATTAATTTTCTTGATCGATTCTGTGTTTCAAATAATACAATATACATCTTATTAAATACAATGTTGTGGTTAATAAAGCCTATGTTGTGTGAACTATCTGAGCTATTTATCTATTATCTTCTAGGTTTAAGTTAGTTGACAGCCAGTATTTAAAACACCTTCTAAGATTATTTACATGAACAAACAAATAAAGAGATTAAAAAGAGAACTCATCAAATTAAATAATGTGGATAAAAAATTCACGCGTTAATATTACCTTTACGCATGATATATTTACAATGTATTTATATTTTAGTATGTAAATCATGTTGTCTGCTTTAAAGCATGCTACGTGAGCATTGTTCCCACATCAAACAAAGGTCACCAAACACAATCAACTACTGCGACTCACGCTATCCTCCCATTACATCGCTTTCAGTTATTCAATCATACTCAACTCTGACACATAGTTTCACATCTCTTTCTAGACACTCTGTACAATAAAAACTGGTCAAGGAACCAAGTATTAAAAGAACTCCATATAGTTTTTGGGGAGTTATTACACAATTAAAAATTAAAGATTTAATGTTTTTGACAGAACATCTGTATTTGATATTTGTACCATAATTATAAACTGAGAGTCTGAGGGTAAAGCACTGATAATAATATTTGGGTCTCAGAGCGATAAACCAAAAGGATAGTGTAGAATGTTACATTATTATTATCATGGTTTGAATGCATCCCCAAACATATAAAGAATAATCAAAGCACCTGCTTCGGTGGCTGCGTAGTATAACGCACTACTCTCGTGTTGGACTAGACTACCGAAGACGGGGAGATCGGGGCTCGATCCCAATCGGGTGTACTGAGGTTGGTTTTCCATAAATGGTTTTCTATTCTTCTTCCACGCTAATGCGGGTGCAATTACTCTCGATTAAACCTTCCTAATCAAATGTTAAAGTAGATTTGAATAAGTTTGGGTGTCGGGCTAGAGATATGATTAAAATTTATAAAGATAGGATTGTATGGCGAACTTACGTTCTGGCAGAATTGAATTTTTGAGTTTATTAAAGCCAGATAACTAATTTTATTTTCATATTTCAAAATACATGAAAAATCATCATGCAATGCAACCCTTTTCTTTATTTCAAAGGTAGAAAAGTTCATCATTTTGGAAAGTGATGTTTGGGAAGTTGGCATAAAATGAATGCCTTTTTCCTCACTAAAAAGCATAAATAATAGTTTCTGCTATTTGATTCTTAAATATGCATTGCCTTACAATTATAATAATTGTACAAGTGGGCCAACTACAGAGTTGAAGGTGGCTGCGTTATATGATAACTCGTGATCTTAATTAAAAATGACACATTTGTAGCAGACGATTTCCGCACGTCCATCATAGACTCTGCCTTAAAATATGAGTGAAGAATGACCTTGAACACGGACGATTCCTGGATTGTTCAGTGGTTAGAGCATTGGCGTGCTAAGCCAAAGGTCCCGGGTTCAATCCCGTGTCCAGGTGTCATTTTTCAATTTTCAAAATTAATTAAAATTACCAAATTAATTTTTTAATATTCTACCTTCAAAATAATGTAGTGCTAGTTTCCCACGGCTATATACTTAACCGGTAACAAATCATTAATACTATTTCGTTCTGCACTAAATCTAATGGAAACATTTTTCAATTGATACAATGAAGCTTTAAAATTAACAGTCCAAATATTATTTAGATTTTCTGAAAAAAAAAAAAGTTGTTTCAAAGTATTTTAAATGTAATTATTGAATTTTTATTTGCTCATGTTCTTATATTAAAAGTTGAAAGCTAAGATATAAAACAAATATAAAAATTATTCCAAATAAACAATTTATCTTGCTCATACTAAAATACAATACCAGAATTTGACACTTGAATATGGGATTGATTCACCCTAGCTCGAATAAAGGACCCACTTTTACCATGACATAAATTTACTAAAATTATAGATATAGTTTATAGCTATTATTTCTTCTAAAATAAAATACAAACAACCTAATATAATATTTTACTCGTCTTTTGATGACTCACATTTACTTGTGTAATCACTGAAACACTTTCTTTGATTTCTTTTTTAATTTTATTTATCAACAATAATCTCTCACACATGCTCACTTAATGCTGACATTCTGTGGTCCTGGTCTCGATGCATACCAGTGTGTAAGCAAGTTCTTGAATTCTGACGACCTGGTATGGCTAGTTGACCATACCTTATCAACTCTATTAGTAGTTGACGTCGGTGTTTCAAGTTTAGAATTTGGTGAGGTTGAATTTTAATGTGGGTCTGGAACGTTGTATTTGAGCCTCCATTTACAAAAGGTTTTAGTCAACCTATATTAACCACCATAGACAAGTTGGATAATTGTATTTTCACCTTTACTTCATTTAGAATCTCAAGGATCCTAAATGGTTCACTAAGCTTGGTCTGAAATTTTCTTATTGGTTATTTCTTTAACAAATGTTTAATGAGGTAAACCAAATCTCTTACATGATATTGAGTGTGTTTAGTATTCTTGTCGTGTTGTCTTGCATAAAACTAGTCTGGTTCTTCCATAAAACTTCTTCAGCTCCCTTTGTGTGTGCTACCAATCCTGTTCCTGGGTTTGTCTTTCTGAACAACATATCATTCATTGTCATTTAAATTAGCTTTTTCTAACCTTTACTCTACGTTCATTACTGTTTATGTCCTATGGCCTGGGTCAGTTTTTTATTCAAGTCATATATTTCCCAATACCGGCCTGCAAGGCCTGTCTTAGCTTCGTATGTATGCCTTGTAATCTAACCTAAGACTATGACAAGCACAACATCCATTCCCCACCCATTTATTCATCACTGTGAAAGGGTAAACCCACATTTCAGAAATATTTTTTTTTGCCAAGCCGGGAATTGAACCCGGGACGCTTAACTCGGTAGACAGACACGCTATCTACTGAGCTAATGTGTTGGATGCTTCTTTTTTTTAACTCTTCAATCCAAATCCTGTTCTTGATTCATTTTCAAATGGTCACTTACCTCTAAAGTTACTATTCTTTTTTTTATATATAATTCGTCAGCATTTCCATGAACTACACCTTGCCTGTGCTTAAATATATAATAATACTAGCGAATAGCCCGTGCTTTGCATGGGTTCTGTGTTTTTGGTAGCTTATTGAGCTAGTGATTTTAATATATATATATATATATATATATATAAAATATTGTGATACTGGTATACATTATTATATATATATATAATATGGTGATACTGGTATACATTATTATGTATATATAATATTGTGATACTGGTATAGCTATTATGGAGCTTAGCGTTACCCGAGAGAGACTACGAGAAGGTGACAATACATCGTCTCTCTGTCATACCAGGGGTCTCGTCCTTCCACTTCTTCGCTTTACACCACTGACAAATGATATCCAATGCGGTTAACTAAACGGTCGGTAACTGATGTCATGGTTGTAACTGAAAGTAGAGTTTATTTTATTAGACCATGAAACATTCATGCGTTGCTGTCTCTTTTTATGAAAAGGATCATTTCTCGCCACTGCAGCTCTATGAATCTCCGGGTGATTCAGTGAATATGCAGCAACAGAAGCTTGATGAACCTCCGGATGATTCAGTGATAATGCAGCAACAAGCAGCTTGATGAACCTCCGGATGATTCAGTGAATATGCAACAACAGCAGCTTGATGAACCTCCGGATGATTCAGTGAATATGCAGCAACAGCAGCTTGATGAACCTCCGGATGATTCAGTGAATATGCAACAACAGCAGATTGATGTACATTCGGATGCTTCAGTGAATATGCAGCAACAGAAGTGAGATTAACTCATGGACATTTTTTAACGTAAGTAGTAAAAGCCCAGGTTGAATCAATCGCTAATTATTCCGCTAATTATTCATGATGACGTTTTATTGAGTGTGGTCAGCCTTGGCGTTTTATTGAGTAAGGTCAGCCCTGCCATGTGACGTCAGCCTGTTGGTCAGCCTGTTGTTCGGGACGTCGCTAATTATCGACTATGACGTTTTATTGTACAGCCTTGACGTTATATTGAGTAAGGTCAGCCCTGCCATGTGACGTCAGCCTGTTGGTTAGCCTGTTGTTCAGGCGGTAGGTATGCTAGGGATATAGTGATAGTATTGTGACGTCATCCCGTTCCTGTGACGTTTCAAATAATATGACTGTTGGTCAGCCGTGTGAAGTCAGCCTGTGACGTTTCAAATAATATAAGTGTGGTCGGGCTTGCGTCTGACGTCGGTTCTGGATTTTTTTTTTTTTACGTCGAGGTAGCTATGCTAGAGATATAGTGTGACGTCATCTAGTGTGACGTTCCGGTTGGTCGGCGCCATATTTATCGTGGACAAGTTTTTTTTAAAAGTGTAAATGAATTGTAATTTGTTTTAAATTTTTTAGATATTTATATATCAAATAATTGATATATTTGAATGCTCTTACTACAAATATTTAAATGAGAGGGTAATATTACTATAAATGAAAAAATAAATACAAGTTTTTTTCAAATTTAATTATAATAAAAAAATACATATTTCACAATTTATTATTGTTATCCATAAAAATACAAAGATCGTCATAGAGTGACAGATAGTCAAAATATGGGATAGGATCGGGCGGGTCTACAAACGATTTGGAGGTGAGCGTATTGTCTATGAACGTCGATACATTTGGGTGGTTTAGATATTTTACATGTCGTGTGATATATTTTTCAAGATTGTACAGAGTTTTTATTTCATCCGTAGACAGGTAGATCTGAATGTTTTTTTTATCACTCACACACAATTTCCACACGCCGAAAAGTTTTTTCACCACAATGATAAAGTCGTCCATGGTGGACTCGAAGTTTACACACGTCTGCACACACTCGGACCAAAACGGCATTTCTTTGACGAGAAAGTTCCACTGGGGTACGGTGAGTATTAGACGATTAGAACTCGATGAAAACATCACGTGAGCGTAAAAGTTGCGGTCAGGGAAGAGACCCACCGCCACGTGTTTGTTCTGTTTGTCGTTTAGGTAGAAAGTCTTGGTTAGCAACGAGGGTGATTCATCCTGCACCATATTACAGCTGCACGTCTTCATCGCTGTCTGCGTCTAGACTGATGACCTGTAATCAACAGTCGTCACAATTAAAGCTAGTATCGTGGTCGTCCTCGTCGTCGTCGGTGATTGGACAAAATTTATACAATTTCTCGGCGCTGTGAAATCTGACGAATCGTGCCAAAGCATTTGCATTTTTTAATGCGCACGGGGTGATATCGTGACAAGGGGCGGTACACCCCCAACAATTTGAGTTGATCAAATCAACAAAGAGACATTTATAGTCCTCACGTAGTGGGATGAATGTCCGGCTGGTGAGACGGGACAAGAAATTCCCTTTTTGTTTATTATATGCGTAAGGCACGAAGGCTTTATCTAAATTTTGTTTTAGAATTGCATCCAATTTGGAGTAACACAAGCCGGTGGTTTTATTGAATTGATAGCACGACGATTGTTTCTCGTCGATGAAAACTATGGCTAGCTCGGTGATCACCCACTCCTTTTTCGAGTTTACGATAAATGAAAAATCAAAGATGGCCGACATGATGATGTTCATATGTCAGATAATTGAATACAAATGATTAAATAAAATTATAGTATACCTTTTATATCTAATGCTGGAACACACGTCTGGGCACCCCTGCTAGTACATCTTGGACAGCGGCCAAAGCGACGTTTGAACAGCGTGACGGCCAGTCGGTCGTTCTTGCACAAGTTGCCGGTTGAGAACAGGTCTGTGAATCTCCTCAGGCTCCAGCCGGCATCCTTGGCAACGGCAAACAGACAGCAATAGTGGCCGCACACACCGGAGGCTATGCCTTGGAGTCGTTTGCGGTTGTACCTCCATCGTGTCGAGTGTTTATTCAAGAGTCTAGTCATCACTAAGCTCGGTCGTCTGCCGTATGTATCAAAATACTCCCCAAATTTGGAAAAATATAGAACCACCCAATGGGAGCCGGGTTTAGTGTGAGGGTCTAAATTGACCACAAATAAGGCGGGACGAGTGAAATTTTGAGGTAATTGGTCCGAAGGAAATGTCCCTTTATAGATTGAAATTTTGCCCCGCAGCAGTGTGTCTATTTGATGAGAATTCATGGTGTTAATAATTAATTTTCACCTCCCTATTAGAATCTATCGACACCGTCCCCTCGTACTCATAGTAAAACAAACAGGTTATGGCGGTGTCAAGGTCTGTCTTGAACTGTAACTCAAATCTCACGTTCCCCTCTGTCTAAAGGCTGGTGTGCGAGTCCTGTCCTGCACTGTCGGGAGTCAAGTCGAAGGCCAACATAAAGTAACCTTTATTGAACATGTCTCGTGTGATTAAATGCTCGTTGTTCTGATGGTGTATGCCCAATCCCGAAAACAATGTGTCATAGGCGAGGGTGGACGTGCCGACGTTGTCAAAATTTATCAAAATGGGCAAATGTTTTTGGATTCCATTTACATACAGGACGAAACGATCGAGGTTTCTGTGAATCAGTTGAAACGGATTCGTGTTCAAACTGCCCACAAACGCCTCGTTTGACACCATTGTGAATAAAACAATTTTAGGGATAACCCCTTGAATAACATTGTTTAAACTCACAGACTTGGATCCTTTGGGTACGGTCACAGACTTGACGTCCACCCGATTGAGGTGGTATTGTGCCGGCTTTCGTAACAGTGTCTTTTCTATAGCGAGTGAAATAGTCGGCGACACTTCCACGTGTTTCACAAAGAGGGTGGCGTCTAAAATTCGCAACCGTACGTCGGTGTTTAAATTGTCCGCGTCTGTGAGCAGATAAAACTCTCTTTTGTTGCGAATTAATTTAACGCGCAACGATACATTTTTCAATAGCAAATGTGAAATATTAAAAATGTCGGCGTGTAAACGTCCCACCAAGTCGACCGGATGTTTTAACAAGTCTAATCTCGTGGCGAAGCCTTTGTTCTCTGTGGATGCGGCGAGTTCACCGTTAGCGGCAGGGGTATCCAAAAACCACATACCATTCACCAGGTGGGTGTCGGAGGCGTCTCTACCGTAATTAGTTAAAGTCTCAAAATAAGCCCTGTAGGCATAGTTGTCTGTCGAGGTTGTAATAGGTGTTTCGTTGAGAGAGATATTGATTTGACTGAATAATGAATTTAACAAGTCGTTGACGCAGCCGATTTTATTGTCGCCTGCGACCGGTGTCCCGTCCCCCCTCACCAGCTGAATACGAAGATATAATTTAATCGAAGAGAGGTCCCGGAAATACTCGCCGTCCCCGGGGCAAAAAAACTCCAACTGAGCGTCATTGTCCACTGAAGTGATGGGTTTGTATTCGACCACTTTATTATTTTTAATTACCGTTTGAATGCATTTTTCGTCGAAAAGATCGAGTTCTGTTTTTGAACACTCCATAATTAATCGAAAATATCTTTTTTAGCTCTCTTGTTCCCTCTTGGTCTGGCGCCCACCTTCGAATGAAGTCGTTTACGTTTTTTTACCCTTTTTAAGCCACGTCCCTCGACCGCCTGAGTGACGCGCTTTTTAACTATATCACCGACTTTTTGACCGGGTTCGCGTGTCGCTATGTCGGCCAAAATATGCGAACCTGTTTGTAACGCTTGTTTTCCCACCGCTTTCGCCCCCCTCATAAACAACGGTTTGACAAATCGAAATATACCGCCCAAAAACGCGCCGAGACCGCGTCCCCGTTGCATTTTATAACTGGCGTGATAGACGGGACCGATGTTTTCTCTCTCTCCCTCCATTGTTAAGACTAAGTCAAATTACTACGTCACGTATCTATCTATCTAGTTTTCTCTCTCTAAAATGTAAAACCGCTACGGTGGGCACGGGACCCGATTGAAAATTCACTCGTTCGCCAAACTTTGTGTATAAGCCTATGCTTATAGAGTCAAAATTACATTTCTCGACGGGAAAATAGAATATAGGAAAGAACACGTGATGCGCGGTGGCGGAGGGGAACTGTATGATTCTAATCCATCTTACATAAGAGTCGCCTAGCAACTGCGGTCCTATAATGTCTGTGTACACAAAGACGGGTTCCGTTTCGATTGAACCAGAGCCGGGAAGTTTACGATTGGGTCGCAAAAACACCCCCTTAATATCCTCGCTCATTAAATCCCTCATGTGTGTATTAACGGCATTAAGTGACTCTAGGTTGGGTAGTCTGTTTCGAATGGTTGTAATTAAGTCTCCGATGCCCACATAGAGACGAACAGGAAATTCTATTTTAAATTTTTTTTTCGCCACCGTAAATGAAATTGTGTTTTTGAAACGTGTAGTTATGGGTGACTTGTCGGCGGTCCATGCACCCTTTTGTTTTTTAATCTCAGTCAACATTGTTTGATCGCGAAGAATGTAACATTGAAATTCGGATATTAAAACCTCTAGATCTCCTTTATCACTTATCGAACTATTAATTTTATTATAAAGCTCCTTAAGGGAGGTGAAATCTTGTCGAGGAAACGAAACACGCCCCACTTGGGTCACTACGACGTTTGCCGTCAATTCTTTATCTTTGGATAAAATGTTATCTTCGAGAGTTTCAAAACCCACGGGATAGGATAATTCAGCTAGTCCCACCTCCCACCGGTCGTGTTCTAGCCGTATGGACTGTGCCAATTTTGTAGTATAGTAAGAGAGTGTATTATTCTCGTAATATTCGGCGCTCAAATCCGACGGCAGTGCTACATAAAACTGACTCATATTTGTTTAATGTTAGACGCAGCCACCCAGCTGTTGAAAGAACTGTCGTATCCTTTCCACTTGACCAGATGATGTTGAATACCCTTAATTCGCTTACTCTGTACTATTTTATCTATTTGAAAAATTGTAGGACGACGCACGCGAACTAGTTCGTAGTTATAAAAATGTCCCTCAATAGGCCGCCCGCGGAGATCCTGTAACGAATAGACCGGTTGGGGAAGTCTAGGAATTACTTTAACTATGCTAAATATTTCTCGTGTAAAATTAGCCTCGTATCCTTTGTCAAAAATCATTTTTTCTTTACTTATGCGCACATGATCGCCCGCCTTGAACAAAATTTTTCCCAATTTAATTTTAGCCCACCGCTTTCGCAGGCGCAATAATATTTTAAGTACGTGAATAGGTTTGACCGAAGCCGGAGGCATTCCTATAGTCGAATGAACACTAGCGTTATAATTTTGAACTAGCTTGCCCAACACATCGACGTAGTTGTGAGTGTTGAATGCGGTGAAATATTTCCACATTTTAGTTTTCAGTGTGCGATTGAAACGCTCCACGACGGCCCCCTTTATATCCGGATTATGCAAATGATAAAAATGAACGCCCTCTTGTTTCAAAAATGTTCTAAATTTAGAATTTAAAAATTCCCTACCCTTGTCCGACTGAATCGAAAGGGGGCGTCGTCCTTTCTTAAAAATCTGTTTTATACCCCGCGTGATGTCGGCGCCCGATTTTGTTTTAAGCGGTATAGACCACGCGTACTTTGAAAATACATCAATAATGTTTAGAATATAGTTGACGCCCCGGTTGTACTTATTTAAAGCTCTCATATCTACTAGATCAATCTCCCAAACATCGTCAATATTGGACACTCTGTACGGGTTACGTGGGAACCTTTTTCTTAAACCATGGTGAAGAGTGTACGCATCCTGCCCGGTCAACCATTCGTCTACTTTTATTTTATTCAACCGACTATACTTTTTAAGATTGGTAGCGCTCGAGAAAGCCGAAGGTCGCGGGAGATTGTAATATAATTTTTTTAACGTTGCGCTCATCTTAGTGTGTTCCAGCGTGGTCTGGCGGGAAACAGTTTAGAAATGATTGTTTTATATTTCAATCCTCTACTGGACGTTATTTTCGCGTTGGGATCAAAGTTTTGTCGATGAGCGCTCGTGGCAATTAGTATGTCTTTATATTTTTTTAAATCACTCTCTGTAATTATATCTTTATTTACGTTTCTTTTGGTCAACAACTCCCAAAGTCCTTGCGTGCCTTTATAGTGTGTGTTACCCAGGTATATATCGTTATCGTCTACGGTGAAACTCGAATTGCCAATTTTAAAAGTATCCCCCTCTTTTCTAATTCCAAATATAGGGTCAGTAGACACTCTCCGGTGGACGTAAGGTGATAAATATTTTCCCGCTATGCTCCCGAACAGGCGTGAGGAACCTGTTTCAATTTCATCAGATTCTGATCTAGGTACAAAATATGACTAACCTCCACCCACCCCCCCTCCTTCTCTGGCGAGTCTACAACACTAATAGGACTGCTTTGATATGTGGTCTCGTCTGAAATGAATCGAGGAGGTGGAACCGTCGGCTGCCTCCTAGTTCGTTTTCTTTTTCGTCGTGCAAGGTCAACCGGTTTACGTTTTATTAGTGTGGGGCCCACGATGGGTATTTTAATTGGTTGTTTCGCTCTCTCCCTGTTTGTTAAATAACGCTGCTGATGTTTTCTAAAACTGGCCAATCTTTGATAATCGTCGACTTTTTTCCTAGATTTCAGAATTTTTTTCATCTGTACAAAATCGGCGGCGGCGGCATTGTCATCGCGTTTATTATGAAATAGTTCTGGCGGGACTAGAAGCATCTGTTTAAGTCGTGACATATTATTATTATTTAACCAACGCGCCTACGAGAGCTGAAAGAATAGCGGGTAGTATGATGCTCAAGAAGCCGCCCGATTGAACGACTATATTTCTTTTTCTCTTCAACGAAACACCGCTGCTAGCCAATTTACGCATACAATTTTTATACTTTATTAATTTTCCCTTATCTCTATTACTAATTTTAATATTATTGTTTAATGTGTTTAGAGCACATTCGCCGAGTGTTGTTATAACATCCGGGTCTACGACTTTAAGAATAGCTTTGCGCAATTTAGGACTGGCCGTTTTCAACACCCGCAGTACGTGTCTATTTTTCTTGACTAGTTTCATCTAGTAGTCTAGCGGGGACAAACACTTTGCAAATAGTGTCAAATATGTCCGTTTTGAAGCGCAAGCGTTCGTCGGCGTTCTGACTCAGATCAAATAGTAAATATCCGTGAGCGGATTCGGTTTTTTTCCTATAGATTCTTTGTATTTCGGACGGATTATCCGCATAAACTTGTCTAGCCAGATAGTTTATCTGTGTTTGATCACGCGGGTTTTTAAACACACCAATGTATTTAGCGTTGAGTGAGATGTCACGTGACTTACTCCCCTGATGGAAAAGATTTTGTGTGATCAGAATAACCGATAGGTTTCTATGATGACTGCCCTTGGTGAAAAGTTCACTCACTTTTTTAGAATAAACCTCGTTCATTAAATCGTCCAGCACGATGAGTTGAGGCCCGCCGGCCTTAAAATTGAAATTGTCCGGTACACATTTGTGTAGTGTGACGTGACTGGTTATTCGCGAGGGAATAGAATTATTCTCACTAAAACACCATAGAATTCTATCAAATTTATCCACACTGCACACCTGTTTTAAATTTAACAGAAAATTTTCTACAAAAGTAGTTTTACCGCAATTAGACGGTCCCGCTAATATCAGTGTGAAAGGGTGTACAAACACAGACATCGATGAGCACCCGTCTAGTGTTGGTATAAAACTAAAAAATAAAAATTACGATTTCAAATTTATAGTAGTGGTGGTAAACCAATAAATTTTTTATGGACGAAATATTTATCATAATTATGATGGACAGCCCCTAGTCTAGCATATCAATAACAAGTTGATGATTTATTTTTATCCACATTAAAAAAAATTCTTTTCCTTTACATAAATTATAGTAGAGACGGCGAGTGGGCATTTTTTTAAAATTGATCAGATTTCATCGTCAGAGACAATCACAATGTTATGCCACGCGGTAATTTTGTAAATGAAGCATATCAATAACAAGTTTTTTTTTAATCTACAATTTCGTCACCTTTACATAAATTATAGTAGAGGAGGCGAGAGAGAGAGAGGGGTGGGGGTTCCAACAAACCAATCCCTGAGAAATTTGACATTAGCCAGGGTGCAAATCGATTTTAATTTTTTATTCCTGTGACCGAAACATTTATCATGATTATTTGAGATCCTATCCTTCAGGGAGGGACACCCCAAGTCCATCATGTCAATGACAAGATGATTTTTTTCCAGAATTTCCATTACAAATTTTCTCTTCTCCTCCCCCTTTACATAAATTATAGTACACGAGAGAGTGGCCATTTTAAAAAGGGATTTAAATTGATCGGCGCTCGTATCACCGTCGTCCCAATGGAGACCGTGGTGATTGTACGTGAGCCAATCGCACTGTTTTTGAACATGGCGGGGTAATTTTGAAAAACAATAGGGGGACTTAAAAGTCCAGTGGTGAGTCACCCTTCCACACATTGACACAACACTACATTCTTTTAAAATAAATGTATTGTTCTCGTCTTTGAATCCTTGCAAGTCAACAATTATGTTTGTCATGTTGGTGGTGGGGGTGGTGGTGGTGGTGATCCAAAACTGTAAAGGAAAGAAAAGCAATTAACAGTCACTGTGTGTGTGTGCGGAGACAACTGTAAAAAAAAACAGGTCCCAGTCACGTACATAAATATCACGATGATGTCAGACATTGATGACATTTTTTCTTTATAGACGGCGGACCATCAATCTGCGTTACGCCCCTATTATAATGTTCCAAACAATATTTATAATCTTTCAATTCGTGCTGCGCAGAGGGAGAGAGTAAGTTCCAAGCGCGATTTATATCTCTAGACGCGTATGTTTTTATAAATTCTATAGGTAAATTATTCAACTCCGCGGCAGACATCAGACACAAATCCTGCTTCTCCGAGTACGTGAGGATGGACGCGTTGATTTGATCCATTATACTAAATTACAATTACCCCGGACACGATCTTTTATAGTGATGTCACTCGATCCAAACCCTCCCTCCCCCCTCTGAGTGTTTGATAGCGAATCAGTGTGTTCAACTCTAGGGTAGTCAATTTTCACGCATACTAGTTGAGCAATTTTATTACCCCTTTTAATTGTGAAAACAGTGTGGCCGTGATTAATTAGTAATACGCAAATATTACCACGATAGTCTTCGTCTATAACGCCGGCCAAAACATCTATGCCGTGGTGAAGAGCCAGACTAGATCATGGAGATATTTTACCGTACGTTCCCGCCGGTAATATAATAGAAATATTTATCTTAACTAAACGCCTGCACGAGGGCTGTATACAGCAATTGTAGGGACTTTTCAAGTCTAGACCTGCAGAGTGTGTGGTGGCTCTAACCGGTGATATGGCGTTTCTATTTAACTTTTTGAACTTTAATAGGGATGACACTGGAATCAGAGAGAGAGAGAAGAACAATGTCAATATATATTAGATCATGATAGTTTTCTATACCAGCGGCCGGGGTTAGCATCAACTATAGCCGTAGGGTACGGACGTGTTGTTATTTAATCTCCTACGTTTAGTGAATACAATATTATAATTTTTTCTCTCCAACTGGGAGACGACGATGGCGCCTCTTTTTCTTTTAATTTTTCGCGGGTTAGTCACGTGTACGGGGTCCATGTCTTTCAAAATCATGTCTTTAATAGTTGTGAAGTTTACAATCTTTGTGTTTTCATAGTTTAGTGTTATACCCCTGACTTTTGTGACGGACCTGAACTCATTCGTCTCGGGGACAAACACATTGTAAGAATAATTTTTTGGTCCACCGGAAACAAACTCTGTAATGTAGGCGCTCTCAGAGTAGGCGGTCAGCTCGTTTGTCATGTCGCCCAACTTGTCGCCGGTCGGTATCGTGTACGTGTCTGTCGGTCTTATCACACTTATAATAGTGTCTGTGTCACAGTAAAGACAAGAAGCGCCCAAGTGCCTGAGATATGAATACAATTTCATACGGGCACCGGTGGTCACATAGGCGGCTATAGGTACATTGACCGTATCCAGGGGGAGGACGGCTTCCTCACGGTATGTCCACGAGACGTAAGAAACCTCGTCATTGGGGAAAATAATGTTGCGAACCTCTGTCCCCGGAATGGTGAGTAGGGAGAAAAAGTCTTTTGGGTTGTTCACAATGCTGGTCTGCGTTTTGTTCTCGTTCAATGCAAATCGTCCCCAGAAAGAGTTTAAACACAGTTTGGCGAGTGCGCGCTTTCCTGGATTTTTAACAATTTCGTTTTTATCCAGCACTATTCCCTCTGTTTTGAAATACTCGCTAACGTAATTGTCTTTGTCTACGTCTGTTTTCACCCATCCAGGGTATCCAGACGACTCCTGTTTGATCTTGAGGAACTTGTTAATATACTCTACAAACAGTCCCCCTTCTCTGGTCTGGGGATCAAACTGGGTAATTTTATATTCCCAAAATTCGTGTACTCTAACCATTGTGTAGCCCATTTCTAGCGCTAGACGAACCTCGTCCACTATCCATGTGCCTGTAATAGTCCTGTCAGAGTCGCTGTGTAAACAATCACCTTGGTTCATCTCGTTTGCGCAAGAGGAGCATAAACAAAACATTAATTTTGATTGTGTCTTGTATGGGAGTACGGGGTGATACAAATTTCTAGGAGGCAAAACAGTGCATTTAATTACGCCCTCTCGGTCTACCACGTCGACGGGGCAATCGTCGGCGACAAAAATATTTATAGGGTGACCTACAGGAAATTTAAAATATTTGCACACCCAGGGATATAAACTGCAGACATCAAGATAGCCTATTTTTTCGTCGGGGTTTGTCTTGTAGTGTAATGTCATAGACTCACAACGTCCACCGTACAGTGCGTCACGTGGATTGAGTGGGGCAGTTTGAATCATAGGGTGATTGCTTAGCTCTAAATCTAGTTGTGGGTCTTCACTCAGTATTTTGTCAAAGTCACACTCTTTCATAGTTGTAACAGAGTACCCTGCGGCTCTAAATGCTCGATCTCTCAACAGAGTGCACTCGTATCGCTCGGTGAGAGTCTCTTTCGTCCCTGTTATAGTCGCGTCACGGTTCGAAAGACATGTACACCCGTGGAAAAAGCATCCGTAAAACTCAAAAATCTCTCTCGTCTCGTCACAGTAGCCGTCCACTTTCCTGCCCAAAATCTCTATCTCACGCCCGTTGAAGGCGTGCCGAATATCGGGTCGGGTTTTCTCCAGATAGACTAACCATTTTATGGCTTTCACAGACTGTCTGTCACCTCACCTGTAACCCCCCTTGGGCAGTATGGCTATCGTATCGGGGGCTAGGAATAATTTTCTAAATAAACGATTGCACGCCGACGAGATTGTGATAGATTCTCTAAAAACGTCTGTCGCGCCTATATTTAGAAATAAATGACGAAATGTACGACAACCCTTGCGTAATACATTTACGTCATCCACACAATAGGCCTCCAGCTCTGCCTTATTATTAAATATATACCCCTGCCGTAGTTTGTCAGCGTGCCACACCATAAAGTCATTTCGCTCATCCGGTTTCATATAATCCGCACCGAACATTTCGGGACCGGGCATTTCACCGATATAATTTAAATTCTTTTCTGTATTAAACAGATAGGGGTAGTGTCCTTTTTTACAGTCTAGTCCAAACGCTTTCGGGATCTGTCTCAGTGGCATGGGTAGGAAACATAGGCTGTCTTTAAATTGTATGTGGTCCATTGTCATGCAGAGTATTTTAGTTCCTTCCGCGATAATTTTAGGGGTGTAGTTTAGTGATAGAAATCTATTCAGGATAAATATAGTATCAAACCCCTTCCCATTATGCGCAACGCAAACAATTTTATTTGCAAACGGCCTCGGTTGTCTCAGGTAGTCGATGAAGCCGTCTACCGGATTTTCCCAAAAGGAATGAGATCGTTTCCCGCATTGGTCACAATCCTCGTCCATATTATCGTTAAATTCACATTTTACACAATAGTGCTGTGCGTGCAAAAAATTTGGTTCGTGCAAAAAACAATCGTCGGCTATAGGTCGTTCTTGTCTAGTCTCGAAATCATAAAATACCATTAGATATTTATCATCTAGCTCCTTTTGACTCAACACCTGCATATAACAACGATGGGGGTTTTCTTTATTCTGTTTGCACGTTGCGCAGTATGATTTAAAACATTCGTGATTACTCCCCTTTGTTTTATCACAGGTAATACATATCTGTGTTAAATCACAAACTGTTTTTTTACCGCGAATTTTATTCGATTTATGACTAGTGAAACAAGCGGCAGACCTAAATATTCTGTTACATTCATTGCAATACACATTTTTTTTTCACTTTCATACAAACATGGAGGTATGGACATGCATTGGGGGCAAGTGTTCTTACATGAATGTCTTGCACCTCTTTCAAAACCGGTATTACATCCGTTACAGAAATACCGAACGGAAAAGGCCGCCGCCATGTTGATTATTACGTTAAAGTGTTGTGTGACGTCATCGTACAGTAGGTTAATGTACCTACTAGAAGACGACACCCCCTCATACCACAATCCGTTGAGCGTCGAGAGGGTATTATACACGCGCAATTTATATTCGTCCCCAAAATAACGCTGAAATTTATCGAGATGTTCGCGCCCCCCTCCCCCCGATAAATCTACACGCGCTTTTGCGAGAAGCTCATCTACAGCATTGTTAATTTTCCACCCCTTAGTATACGATTTATAATTAATATCATTAGTGATTTTGGCTATCGCTATTATTATGGCGTGAGCCAAACAATTCGCCAATGATTTAACAACGACAATGCTCGTTTTATGGTGACTCAGATAATCGTTTGGAAGGCACCTTCTTTTTAATGCTCCATTACCGTTCCCCCTCATCATTTTGATATGATTCGCTTTAATCCTCAACACATCGGCTATACCAAATCTTGCATTACTTTGAATAACTTTTGTTAATGTATTCATAATAGTGGTCACATCAATTTGATCACATCTACGGTAAGAAACGCCGACCGGTTTGTCGAGGTTATTCTCCGTGTTCGTGATCGTGAGTCCAATTAAATCGTAAGGCGCCGTACCTCTGAGCAAGTATGCTAATAGACTAGAGAAACACGTCATTAGATAATGCATTGGACTCACGTTCGAAATCAATGGATTGAAACGAACTAAAACATTCCTGCCTAAGGTGTTGAACAGACTGTAAGTTCGTTCTGTCTCCGTTATTATTGTAAATGAGTCATTAGTGTTTGTAACCCCTCCCGCATAATCAAAAATGTGTTGCCGTTGTCTGTTAATGTCCGAGGTAGAGGGTGTGGCATTGTCAATAGATTCGTCGGGTATAAATGTTTTTTCGTAAGACACTATAAAAAAAAGAAATAAATTTAAATAATTAATTGATAGTTTAAATAATAAATTTGTGAAACAAAAAAATTAATTGTTAGAAAAGAGAAACACATAAAAATATTTAAAATATTAGTTTAGCTATTAAATTAATTGTTAGAATAAAATAAAAACAATTAAATTCTGAAAAAAAATTAATTGTTAGAATCAATTTAGAAAAGAGAAACACATAAAATATTTAAAATATTAGTTTAACTATTAAATTTTAGTTTTAATTATAAATTGAGAAACAACCCTAAAAAAAATTAATTGTTAGTTTAAATATTTAAAATAAAAACAATTAAATTTAGAAAAGATATTTAAAATAAAATATTAGTTTAACTAATAAATTGACCACTAGAGAATAGATGGTAAAATTTATCTTACTTTTAGCAGAAAACACGAGCGCTAGGTAGTTGATGCTGATTCACGTGACAACTTCTTTTCACTTGACAAGATGCCGATGAAATGATAACTTTCTATAGTTAAATTCTCTTTTTATAGATCGCAACTCCGTCAGATGTGTGTGTGTGTCATTTCTACACACCTGTGTAACTAACCTGTGTGCTGATTTCACTCCTTTAAATATAGTTAACCTTCCAGAAGCGACCTGAATATATAATTAGAAAGTAAAACCGTTTTCCTTGATCTTTTGCGAGTCGATGCCTGCACCTGCTAGCGAGATTTAAGTTGAATAGTAGATGATGTTCACCTTGAGAGTTAGAATTATCACGATAAATAGCGTGTGTATTTAAGTCGTTAGAATTCATAAAATGGAGTCAGTCGAAGACACGAGTTTAAACGTCCCCCTTCAGTCATTTAAACGTCGGCATATTGAGCGTCAATCTAGACATATTTTCAAAAGTAGATCTTATTTTGACAGAGTGAACAAGAGAGGAGCGTGTGGTGCTTGTAAATGTGGTGAAGAACATTTTATATCGCTTTTAGGTGATATATCAATTTTGGAAGAGTACTCTGACGGAGATAGATGCGTAGAGCTGGGAACAACTGATTGTTTTAATAATTACACGTGTGTGTTAGAGATTCTAAAAGAGTCCTGCATCGAACGCACTATACACTATTGTAATTCTGAGTGCTTTTCTCACTTTAAAAAGTCATACGTGTGTGGATCCAAACGTTATTGCAAAGTTGTAAGTGACTGGTATCGCATACACTTAGAGTGTCTGCACAATTGGCAAGACAGTGCGTTAGATTTCAATGTCAGCTCTGAGACACATACCACCAACCTACAAGCTAGCAGGGCTGATACGAGTGCACCCACAGCGGAGTAAATCAGGTAATTTATAATTTCTTTATTTATTTTTAAAAAACATTTTATTGCCCTCTTATTTTTGCTATAATATATTTGTTTGATTTTTTTCAAGATATGGACAAATTCATAAACGACTTCAACTCAACCAAGAGTGATGACATTCAATATATCTCTCTAAGAAGTTTAAAGGAGAATACAGTACTGGATATTATATCTTTTAATGAAAGGGAAACAAAAATGGCCACGCTGTTTATGTGAAAGCCTATTTACATGATAATATCGTAGGTTTTTTTCTACCAAAGAAATATTCAGGTATTTGTTCTAAACAGCATATTGACCTTGTAAATAATTCAAAGTCTGTAATAATCTATGATGGCATAGGGGGTGATAATTCTATCAAGCTTAGAATAGAACAAACTGGTTTATAGTTTTTTTTCGATCTTTGGTAATACTGGTTTAAAAATTGAAATAAACTAATATCTGTTCATATTTGGTGTAGTCATATAACAATTATATATGTAATCTATAGAGGTGTTTATGTAAAAGTCTATTTAAAAGATAATATCGTAGGCTTTGGAGTATTTCATATTGTCCTTTTAAATCAAAATAACAACTAAAACACTATTTATAATTTTACTTTGTAACTAATATCTGTTCATAATGGTTTTATGTATCCGTATAACAATTATATGTGAAATCTGTGTATTTTTTATATTAAAATGAGAAAAAACTTGTATTTTATTTTTTTCATTTTCTAGTAATATTTTCCTCTCATTTAAATTATATTAGGTATAAAGTCATTATTAATTTTAATCATGTATGTTGTTTAATAAATTCGTACTCTGTTAATTTATTAATTTTTTCACAGCTGGTACACATGTTAAAATATAGTCTATTTATTTATTTCAATTATTTTAATTTGATATATAAATAACTAGACATTTAAACTGATTACAAATTCATATACACTTAAAACTTGCCGGCGACAGGAATGATCTTGTCGTTGACGTTTAAAAACTAACCTCTTCCTGTTTTAAAAACTGGTTTTATTTTAACCAGATGGATTTCACACTGAATACAAACTCAGTTGAGAGTAAAATTTTCCAAACGTTTAAATGTTATATTTTAGTCATAAAACATATAGAGTAGAGAGTATTGTTACTTACGTCATATACATGAAAACAACACTTGATATTATTATTCATTCAAATCTGATGTGACGTACAGATGCGGAACGCGTCACCATAAAACATGTTCAAATATATCAATTATTTGATATATAAATAACTAAAAAATTTAAAACAAATTACAATTCATTTACACTTTTAAAAAAAACTTGTCCACGATAAATATGGCGCCGACCAACCGGAACGTCACACTAGATGACGTCACACTATATCTCTAGCATAGCTACCTCGACGTAAAAAAAAATCCAGAACCGACGTCAGACGCAAGCCTGACCACACTTATATTATTTGAAACGTCACAGGCTGACGTCACACGGCTGACCAACAGTCATATTATTTTAAACGTCACAGGAACGGGATGACGTCACAATACTATCACTATATCCCTAGCATACCTACCGCCTGAACAACAGGCTAACCAACAGGCTGACGTCACATGGCAGGGCTGACCTTACTCAATATAACGTCAAGGCTGTACAATAAAACGTCATAGTCGATAATTAGCGACGTCCAGAACAACAGGCTGACCAACAGGCTGACGTCACATGGCAGGGCTGACCTTACTCAATATAACGTCAAGTCTGTACAATAAAACGTCATAGTCGATAATTAGCGACGTCCAGAACAACAGGCTGACCAACAGGCTGACGTCACATGGCAGGGCTGACCTTACTCAATAAAACGCCAAGGCTGACCACACTCAATAAAACGTCATCATGAATAATTAGCGGAATAATTAGCGACTGATTCAACCTGGGCTTTTACTACTAACGTATTTATCGGCAACTTCAGACATTTGTTTGTCTCTTATTGTGTTCGTAACCCTGGCAAGGTGCTTTTTCCCACCTTGTTTCTCTGAAGTTTTATCAAGACATTGCAATGAAGGAGTATTGGGTTTATGTGGAATAAATTGGGAGAAATATGGCAGCTCTTCAATTACCTGTTACACATCAAAGTAACCTCCAGACAGATCGCCAGTAGATCTGACCCTCCTTACACCCTCACCAGGCTCCTCAAAACTTACTAATAATTGCCCATTCCGGTACACCTCAAACCTCCAGGGGTCAACGACCCACCCTGCCACCTCCAGCTCGCAGGTGGTACCATAGGTGCTAAGCTTCAACATTTCAACACAGTAAGTCTCCTTGCTGACGAAGTGATTCCCTTCATTGCCCATGGTAAACACCTGAAATCTGTCCCACATACTATCTACTAAGATATTTTCGATCTCCATTAAACATAATTTTAATAAACTGTTTAATAACCTCAAATGCAATTCCGAAATCGTATCGCACACCAAAATCTTTCTTGCTGACCAAGTATGAAACTTCGATGTACAAACTAAACAGCAATTCCAATAAAAATAATTTTACATTGCACCACAAAAAATAATGCACAAACTTTTTATAAATTAAATTAAACAATAAATATTAGTGAAGAAACTTCAAGGATAAAAGCGCATCATATTCCACAAAAGAACATTCATGTAATTAATAATGCACATATTGATAAAAAGAAACAACACCGCTCACCAAAGAGCAAGGCATAAAACTCCATTTATACGATCTCTAATTAATAATAAATATTTGCTTACAGCAAGTAAAATGTTGGTTTTATAAAAACATATTTCAAATAATTGTTCTTATTTTTAATAGTCCTACAACTTTATTAAAATAAGTTATTACTCTTGAAGAGTAGCGTAAATGTATGATCAACATTGGAGAAATTAGTTTATGTAACGTGTCCTCTTAAGTAATTTACCCAATAA
Source organism: Timema cristinae (assembly GCA_039000515.1). NCBI lineage: Eukaryota > Metazoa > Arthropoda > Insecta > Phasmatodea > Timematidae > Timema > Timema cristinae. The sequence goes on from JBCFYV010009882.1 coordinate 37,772,107, forward strand.
AAGAGATGTGACATAATTTATTGATATTCTTTTTCTACTGATATGTCCCTCCTCCCCCGTAGTTACAGTTTAAAATTTAAAATGTTCAGGATTAAATATGTTTAGTGCCTGAATGCAGAATTGCAGTTACATAACACATAAAGAATTAATTGAGATGTCCGCTCATATAAAGTGTTTGTATTAGTTTTGTAAATGTTGAAAACCCCTAAACCCTTTTTCCTAACATACTCTTTTTAGCTATCAGTTTTCTATCACATTGGAAAGTAGTTGTGAATATTCTTGCTAAATTTCACATCCATACGTTTACTGGTTAAAGAGATATAACTGAACCCGAACATACCACCCGCTCTCCATTTACTCGTTCAGGTAGTTTTTTTTTTTCGAAAATACGTTGAAAATTTATTTATTTATTTTAAAGAAGAGTATATTTCCCGAGTTTAACGTTTCTAGATTAAGCGGTTTCAAAGATATCATGGTTTTTCTTAAAACCCACCCCTTCTCCGTTTGACACGTTTTTTCCCTCAAAAACCCGTTGAAAACACATTTCTTTTAAGAAGAGTATTTTTCCTGAGTTTCACGTTTCTAACTTAAGTGGTTTCATAAATATAGCTCAACTATAAAAAAACGTTCCTCTTTCACCCGGTTGGGTGATTTTTTTTAACGGTTTAATATATATTTCTTTATTTTTAAGAAGAGAATTTTCCCCTAGTCTCAAGTTTCTATCTTAAATGGTTTCGGAGATATGCCTACTCATCATTAAGGTTTTTACCCCCGTTTTCAACCCTTAGAATGCTAATATCAAAAATTCGTCAAATACTTGTTACTTCGATTTTGATAAGGAACCTTTAGGCCAAATTTCATGTTTCTAGCTTAAGCGGTTTCGGAAAATGTATATGTTCTCAACCACCTTTTTCACCATTTTAGGGGTTTAATTTCACAAAATCCCTTCTTATTAGATTCCTCCGAACTAAAAGGGACCTCCCTGGAAAATTTTAAGATTCTATGTCCAGGGGTTCGTGAGATACGGTGATGAGTGAGTCACTCAGGGCTTTCGTCTTTATATATAGAGATTCACACAAACATAGCGTCTATCTTAATAATAGACTACATGGCTCATTCAAGCTAAATAACTATTTTATAGCAGAGTGATCATTAGTTAATATAAAGAGTAATCCATATAAATAGTTGCAAAAACGGGTAATTCCCTAAACAAAACTAAGTAGTTTATTTTCAGTCACACTATTGTTAATTTTATCCTTGCTTATCTGTCTCAAAGCATAGGCTAGGGGATATTTCTCTCCTCCTATCTCCTGGCTTGACACACAACCTATGGAAAAATTTGAGGCATCTATATAATTAAAGTATAAAGTGCTTACTAAAGTCTAGGTATGCCAAAAAAAGGCGAATAAGTCAAAATTTCTTTTAGTCGCAAAATAGCTTGCTCGCAATTTTCAGTCCATACAAAAATGGGACAGTGTATTTGACAGTGACAGTGTATTTAAATATCTATAAATCTTAGCATAGGACTGAACCTTCCATAAAAATTACTTAAACATAGGAACGATTGTACTTCCTTCACATTTGAAGCTACTGGAACTTTCATTATAGCTACCACTAATCTGTTGCCTAACTTCACGCCTTCTGTTTATATTATATCCGCTGGATATTTGTATTCACTTATAGCAAAACAACATTAATCTAATGAGAGCGATATATTTTCTTAACCTTTTAAAAATGGCTTCCAACTGTTCAATTTGCTGGTTAAAATCAAATGTAAATATTCTCATGTAATTAAAATATGTTAGTTCTTTTGTAGAGCTTATACCTTGTAGAACTGTTTCCCTCCTTCTTTGGAACTTAGTTTGAGCTCTCTGTGGTCCAGATAGTAGCCTTAAATATTTATATACTCCATACGCGTTATAAAATAAGTATTTTTGTCTGATCTTCCATCTTTACAGCAATAGCATGTGATAACTACCTTTTGAATACAAAATTGAGAAACATTTGCACTGCCCCAGTTTGTCATTGGTTTCTACAATATTAGGTAATGGGTAAACACCTGGAATAGCTAATTGTTAACGGCCATATTCAACAGAAAAACCATTATTTTCTTCTCCATTTGGTGACTTCATTTTTCAATTACGTTTGGTGATGTTCACGGGTCGTCCTTCAAACCTTTTGGAACAATAAATCCCGAAGCACGCTTTTATTAAACCATTTTTATACTAGCTATTGAAGACTTTGAGGTATGCGATAACATATTTGTGTGATAGGTGGCAAATTCCTGGTGAGTATTCCGTAATTAACAGTAGGTAACTCATTATGATCTCGAAATGTTTCTAGATATTTCTTCAAAACTGTTTATTTTGTTTTTATTTGTTCAGTAGACCAATTCTCTAATTTTTCTGAAATGTGAACTTCAAACAAAGAAAATTATTTGACCCATGTATGCACTTTCTTACCCTTTCCCTATATCTAGGTACAGGTTCTCTATTGTCCTTACTAGTAATTGACAGTCCTGGAAATGAACTTTATAAAATGTACACCTTCTTCCGAAATCGACTCTAGGTCACTTTCAATTACGTCGCTTTATCCTGGCATATGCAGATCTCCTAGCTTATGGTTCTTAAGGATCTCTACGTCAGCTCTACCAAGGTCACACAAATCTATCAACACTTTGTATTGACCTTGTGTCAACACTATCTTACTCACACTGCGCTTGTCATACACTTGTTTCTTATTTAAATAGTAATCTGTGAACAAAGGCTGAAATAAAAAAACACCGAGGTTGGAGTAAACAAATAATGTTATCCTTTTAATCTTCCCGTTATCTTAATTCCCTTATCAATACATGATATCCCTTGTCCTTAAATTCCAATTAAAATCTGTTTCATTTATGTTATGAACGTCATTTCCTAGCTGTAGTCTAAGTTTTAATATATCAATTATTGCTGAATGTTTAGTCAGAAAATTAAGTCCAATAATACATAAAAATATTTTAGGTTGTCCTACATTCCACAATTTGAAATGTGCGACTTGATAGTATTTTCTCCTTATATCCTTAACAATTAATTTTTTTCACCGTAATTTTGTATCTTACGTCTTAACAACCATTAAATATCAAATTTTTGTTGGGAAACATCCTACATTCTTATATTATTCTGCTACTTGATCGATATTTGTGCCTCAGTATTTTCTACCTGTGTAAGTACCCACTGGTATTAATTCACTGATATCTTCATTTTTGAATACTGGTATTGAGGGCAAAACCTTTACTGAGGACCGATATTCATTCTCTGTTGGTTCTCTCTTCATTTTGGTAGTGTGGTAGTGATTTACTTTCCATACCAAACACTGGCTCGTGAAGTGTCCTATTCTATAACAAATATAACAAGTTTTCCCTCACGTCCAAGGTAAAAGTGTCATCTCCTTACTACACGTCCTGTTTTTCTAGAAATATAGCATCGCTTTAATTTTTTTATTGTGAATATTTTTCTAACTGCGTTTTTCTTATTTTCTTGGGGACTATCATCTGATCTTATGGCGTTAATGGTGGCTTCTATATCTTCTTTAATTTTTTAAAGTTTGTGTAAGCGCGTATTCTTCCCAAATCTTCCAAAAGTACGTCAAGGTACGTGTCCAAAACCCGCCTGTTTACTTAAAATTTAAATATTTCACTTCTAACACCATCTTATCCTAAAACAAAAGTATTCATATTGACTTTCCCGATTCTATCTGCAACTTCAACGCTTTCTCCTTGACATTGTTTGGTTTTTAATTTTTCCTTGAAAATTAGTTCTTCTCTTTCTTTTTAGATCCGTCCACTAAATATTGTTTTAGTTTTCAAAAGTGTCTGTTTTCATACAACTAGGAACATTAATTAAAAATCGTCAGCTACTTATTAGTGACCAATTAATTGGTTAGAGCTATGGCGTACTTAGCCAAAGGTGCCGAGTGAGATTCCCGGGTCCAGGTGTCTTTTTTAAATTTAATTAATATGATATTTAGATGCAGCTATATCCGTAACTAACAAATATAATAGCTTTGCTATTTAATCCACATTGATGTATGCATTTGTACAGTTATCATTTTATTTTTGGAAGCATAAGCCCTCCCGAGTCGACAAGGTAACACTCTTATATAGTTCAGTAGTTAGAGCATTCGACTACTAGGCCTAAGGTCCCATGTTCACTTCCCCTATACGGGTGTCATTTTTCCATTTAAAGATAACAAATCCTTGAAATTTTCTATTCTTCTCCACAAATGTTAATGCAGTTGTGATGTAGCTCACCATCTCTTGGAGAAAGGGTTTGATGTGCACGTTAAGAGTAGCCCAGGGTGTTGTTTTAGAGTTGCACATTTTCCTATATTCTGTTTGTATCTAAGATCAAGACAAGTTTTTTTTGTGTTACTTGTCGTGACTAATCCCCATTTTGGATTTGCAATTTTTCGGCTAATCTCGCTTATGAATACCAATATTTGCTACCCACCCACTCCATGAGTGAATCTTTCAGAAATAATTCAAGTGGGTTAGGTTAGGTATTGTCAAATAATTGTGTAGATTCCTTTTTAGCAATTTATTGGAGAATTGAATAGAAGTTACTTAGAAAACACAGGGTGTGAAGGGGTTTGAAAAAAATGTTGTCTAAGGTTAGTTGGGTTGAGAGGTACTCGCTACTGTCAGTATTCTATCTTTTAACATTTCACTTGCTGGCCTGGCCTAGATGTTACGATACTAGATACCCTAGCGTAGTCTCATGATGCTTAGACAATACCACGGCTAGAGGGACACTTAGACATTTGAGAAGTGTTGGGGGAACCACTCCCCCGTGTAAGGCCGTGTAAGGCGAGTCCTCAAAATCAACTGCTCCTGATTTTATTCCTTGTTTTAAATCCGAAGAGCTCCACATGATAAATTAAATGAGCTTAGTAAAAATTTGCATCCACCCAAAATTAACGCAAAACTTATAGCTTCAAGATTCCAACAGAGGAATCTCATTCAAGATTATGCTAAAGTAACCTGTGTACTGAAACTGTCATAAGGAATCAGCTAAAATTTTTAAGAAGAAAAATAACATTGTGTTACTTGCACATTTATTAATGGATTATATAAGTCACTCAATATCGATCACGATCTTCAAGAACAGATACAATTTATAGATTCTTCTAAATTAAACCCAAATGCAGTTCTACTGTAAAATTGCAAAACACAACCATAAATATCTATATGAAATATAATATGACAATATGAAGCTGCTCCTTGGAGCCTAACTACAAAGAGTTCCATTGTCATATCTGCATTGACTTGAAAACTATATCCATCCTTCTTGGAATGCACCAGGGCTACAACAATTATTTCTTTTCTTTTGTGAGTTGAACAGTAGAGCATGGGCTTCTCAGTACACAAGGAATGCCTGGCCATCATGAAAATCACCTAAATCAGTATCAAGAATATAACCTGTATCTCGCTAGTCAAGTAGAGTAACATATTTCTGCAACCCTTGTCCATTAAAATGGGTCTAAATAAAATCTTTGTAAACGAGATGGATCCATATGGACCTTCTTTCAAAATCCTTCAGAAAATGTTTCCTAGACTTAGTGAGTAAAAGAAGGTGTTTTCAATGCGCAACAAATACGATAACTTGTTAAGAATTTACATTTTGAACAGATTCTCCGTGGAGATGAAAAAAGAGTCTTGTAATTATTTTAAGATAGTGTTAAAAAACCTCCCGGGGAACAACAGAGCCAATAACTATGAAGAAGTGTTGAAAAATCTTCTACAGAGTTATTTCAAATTAGTCTGTATCATGTCACTGAAGATTCACTCTATTCACTCTCATTTAGATTTTTCCCCGTAAAATTGTGGTATGACTAGCGATGAGCATGGTGAGATATTCCATCAGGATATATCTGCAATGGAGACAAGATACTAAGGCAAGTGTAGATGTTCTAAGCTAGCAGAATATTGTTGGACTGTCACAAGGGATGACCCTGGCAAAAAGGCCAAGTGTTAGGGGAAGAGGAAGCTCAAGAAGTTATTCAAGGGTAATTCCCTTTCAGAGACTATGGACAATTTCTTTAAAGCGTTATAAAAACTATAAATATATTATAGCATTTTATATTTTGTATATTGGTTAAAATAAATAATATTTTGGTTCTAAATACTTACAAAATATATTATGTTAATTACATTTATGTGGAGCCTGATAAGACTTAATAACCCTGTTTCATTAAATATAAAGGGGCTATTTATTTTTAAAACTAGAGTTAAATTTTTCTAAATTGGGATTTTTAAGTTTTATAAGTGCAAATAAACATATTAAAAAGATATTTAGCAAATAAACAAAACTATGTTTGAAATGTTTTTACTACAGTAATAATTACGTGAGCGCCAGTCTATTGATAGAAGAAAAACTGACGATAGTGATTTGACCAGATTTGCTGGTCGCGTGGCTTAGCGCGTTACTCTCACAGTAGACTAGACTGCTGATGACCGGGAGATCTGTTCGAATATCGGTCAGGTGTAATGAGAGTGGTTTTTCCAAAATAGTTTTTCATTCTTCCTCAAGAAGGGTACACTAAATATAACCTTCCTAATCCCTAAAAGATTTTAGTACAGAAGCGTATAAGTTGATTGGGTAGTAAGTGTCGCTAAAAAGAAGTTATTTGGATTGTGTCAGACCTGTACACTTTTGTCTAATAAAAGGTTCCAAGCTGTGACAAAGTCAACATTAATTTATTTTCAAGATAATGTTAATCCATAAACCACGTACTGTTGTTGAAAGGGATGATGAGTGAACTCTAATGTTTACGTGGTGTTATATGGGGTTGGGGGTAGGGGGTAAACCACAGTGTTAAGTAAATACATTTATTTGCTAATACAAGGCTCTTATTTGCAAAGTGTAATGCTTAATAATAATCATTTTAATTTTCCAGTTAGAATACCTGTGAGAGTGCGTTATTTCCCAAATGCCTATGGTTTTGAGCTAACTTGTCTATATTTGTAATTTATCAATAATCTATTTTCAATTCAATATGTCTTCATTTTAAAATAAGATGCCTATATTTTTAAGTATACAAGCCTTTGTTTCACATCAGCATACCACTTTTTACAAATAGGCTTATATATGTCTCCTTATGAATTCAGCATGACTTTATCGGCAAGCAAACATGAACCTATTGCAATTCATTTTGTCTCTGTTTGAATGTAAGACACATTTATTCACAAGTTTACATGTCTCTTTCTTAAGTCACTATTTCTTTGCTTACTCTATTAAAAGTGTGTTTGCCGCTTGCCCTTTACCTGCCATATAGAATCTCAATAAACGAGAATGAAAGGAGCTACCAATTTTGCCGGGAAAGATATTTCCATATAACTTGTAGGTGGTTGTTTAACATGTAACGACCAACACGGGATCGAAGGTTTTACTTCCCCTTTGAAGAAAGTAGTGCTATGGATTTATATCACTCAAGAAAAATTGGTCTACTCTGGCAGAGTTTGAGCCCACGAACATCGGGTCCTGATGCGAGCAGTTTACCCCATTACAAACGGGATTGTTTTGTGTTAGGGTCTCCAAATTAATGTTAGATTTATTCTAATATTTCTTTTACCTCCGAAATATACCTAAATAAGCTTTTATTTCGTTTTAATTTTATCTTTGAACATTAATATCAAAGCAGCAAATGAATCAATTAGCTGTACACTTAAATCTGATTAGTGAATTAACCAAATATTAAGAAATAATAGTAAATCTAACTTTATAGGGTCAAACATATTGTTAGGCGACATAAAATGTGTATTTGTCATATTATATATATTTTAATGGGAATAAACATCACGAAGATTACAAATGTGTGACCTTTCTGTTATTTAGGGCAGATCTTATGACTACTGGATAAAAATGTTGCTATCGTGAGGTTAAAGTTATTGACCAGATCAAAGTTAACAGCCACTTTAATATTTTAAGCGTATATGAACTGAGCTTATCTGCTGGAAAGCTATCGGTAGGATAAATATATTTTCATGCAGACAAAGAACGGTTGGTAATGAGTCTTAACTCATTCTTCGGTCTGCCAGCGATCCTAAATGGTGGAGTATTTACCTCTGACGTTGCGTGAAGTTGACAAAATAATTGAAATTATTAATGCAATTTAAAAAATAGAAAAGTAAGAACAAATTTTTCTTACAAAGTTTTATTCAGGATTCTATTACTTTGTATATGGATAAGGAATTCAAGCTTGGTTACGGTTTTTAGTAGTAAACTGTGAGCCAGTGTTGTAAACTCTCATTCAACTCATATACATATTGAATAATCCTGACACATCTAATCACTAGCTACATTGACCCGCCTCGGTGGCGTAGTTGGCTAACGCGCTTGTCGTGTTGAGCTCGACTGCTGAGGACGGGGAGATCGAGGTTCGAATCTCGGTCGGGTGAACTGGGGGTGGTTTTTCCTAAATGGTTTTCCAATCTCCCTCCACGCAAATGCGGGTTCACTTCCTCTAATTCAACCTTCCCATTTCCTAATCTATTAGCGTAATTAGTACTTAAAGCGTATAACCCGAACGGGTAGTAAGACGCGGTGCTAAATATTATTATTATTATTATTATTATTATTATTATTATTATTATTATTATTATTACTAGCTACATTGGCTCAATCGGTAGCACCAGATTATACAAGTCTACTAATTTAATTTTTTTTATTTTATCTTAATGAAAATATTGCCTTTTCAAATCATAAAGTGAATGTATTTGAGGTGTTTTTAATATATAAATATTAATCCAAAAACCCATTGGTTAGTTTAAACTACCCAATATTATTTTTTAAATCAATATCAAGCTAAATTAAAAGCTGTACATTAACGTAAAATATGTTTACGTATGTGATTATTAAAACACGATATTAATGGGTTTCAGAACATATAAAATGTAGATATACACGATGTGATTTTGGTATTCTTTCAAAATAAACATATTTTAACATTAACATGGCTACCCATGAGACATGAACCACACAACTTAATATATATTTACAATAAAATCTTTTAAATATAATTTCACGTCGATTATCCGTATAATATACAATGTTAAAGGTTTAGACATTGGTTTCAATTGTGCAAACCTATAATTATGGCCTTGACGACAAGCAGGAGATTTGCCTATAGGCCTACTAAAAAGTAAAATGAAACCCGATACAATTTCTTTTAGTATAATATGATAACTAGCTTTTTTCATTATTAAAGTAAAACAACATAATTAACTAATAAATACATTTTATAAGCTTGTGCAGACACAACATTTTAAATTTTTAATTATAGCCAACTGGGTCTAATCGAAACTGAATTAAATCTTATGCTTAAAATAAATACAAACTATATCCAAATCGAATCTAATGCAAGGAAAAGATTTCGATTTGTATCCGAGTTGAATATAATACTATTATTTTTTCGGATCGAAACTGATGCCAATAAAAAAAATGGATCGAATATTTTATAGTAGAAACTAGTTCAAATAATTTATTTTAGGCCTATAGTGCTTTAAATCAATATTTTGTTGATTATTATATTGTGCTAAATTTTTGAATCCAATACATAAATATAATATCTCAAGTTACCAAGGTAATGCGTATTTTATATTTTAGATAATAGTTATCTGGTATTTAAACACTCCTTATAAAAATGTGATGGATATGTACATCATATCAGGCCAATAAACTCTCTATGGCAGACAAAGGACAGAGTTTTAAATTATCCGCCGGATAAGAATATTTAAAGGACATATTAATATTTATCTGGGAGAGTCATAAGACCAGCCGTTAAATTTTTATAATAACTTTAAAAGGACCAATAACAATAACAATTTAAAATTGATATAAAATCATTTAAATCCAGTTTTTGAATAAAAAATTGTTTCAAACAATTCAATTTTTACAGTTATTACATTCTTTTAAAACGTAGTTAACACACAGAAATAATTTATTTTAAGTCAAAGAAGGCCAAATTTATAAATAATATGAGTTATGTAACTAATTTTTAAATACTGTAATGTTTTTATGAGAAGCATTTACACTGTTAAGGCAAAATATTGAAATTGGAAATTGAATGCATTTGAATATTAATCAGAACTGAAAAATTTATAATAAATAAACATTTAAAAAATGGTACCAGGTCCTATTACCCATTCGTGATAGTTACACGCATATGTACTAATTAATTACGCTAATATTTTAGGATTGGTAAAAGTTAAAATTAGATTAAGTGTATCCAAATTTTGTGTATGGAGAGTAAAATATAATTTTGGAAAACAGCCCTCATTATACCCTAACTGTAATCGAGCCCCTATCTTCACGTCACTGGCAGTCTATTCTTTTGCGAGATTGACACCTTAGACCATTTGAACATTCAAGTGTAAATGTCAAAAAAAATATATAATTATAGATTAAGAATGCTTTTTTCGTTCATGCGGTGTAGATTAACTTAGTTTAGAACTGCTAACAGTATTTTGAAAAACCATTCAATGATATATTTGACAGTGAAATTAATATATATATATATATATATATATATATATATATATATATATATATATTCATAATAACGTATTTAAAACTATCATGCTAATAATACATTTGTAAAAAAGAAAATAATCAAAATTTAAAGGGTATATAAAATAAATCAAAATGTTGACCAAATATTGATTTCAATAAATGCTCACAAGATATGTTTGAAGCTATTTAAAATAACTTATCTGTTTAATGTGGCAACATAACCTTAAAACATTTAGCTCAACCAAACCTTAACGATATTTATTTAACTTATACAACACATAGATGATAATGAATTTTTCCAATGAAAAAATAATTTCAAAATTTGTGCAATATTTATATTTAGTTAATAATTTTAAAAAGTAAAAAGACTACATTTCTTGCACACCTAACTTGAATTTAATTTTGAAAAACTCTGTAAAGGCATATGATGGGAATTTATGAACCAAATCATTGGATTTCAATATGTCGTTTCATTAAACGTATTTCAATTTTATTGTGATAACAAAATATTATGTTTGGCATTTCAGTTTATAGATAATCTTTTAAATACATTTGACTTAGTTGCTATGCAGGTTCCTTAGTAGGTTTCATATTTAATTGATATGACAATTCAATAATTTTGTACCAGATTTAATAATTAAATAAAGGTAAAATGCAAAATAACTAAAACCATATTTCAATATAATGATTTGAATTAAATATATCACTCTACATAACACTAGAGTATATATATATATATATATATATATATATATATATAATAAACTCAATAAATGATGGAAATGTTTTCTCCGAAACTCAAAATATAACTCAAAATTAATTTATTACAAACACTAAATGTAATACCATAAAATATCTCTATCACAAAGGACATATATAAATTAAAGACTCTTTTCTATACAAAAGATATTACAACTAAAATAATTAACAGTGTTCATAATAATTATGTTTTCCAATCCAGCATTTTAGTTTATTTTCGCGAGTGTTTTGTATTGGTTGGGCAACCAGTTTACTTAGCATCTCGTAGATAACACCTGAGTAGCGGGGTACCACTTATAGGTCTAGAGGTAGACCTTTCGGTGTTAGCCTTCCCTAACTAAAGCTACGGGTGCTAATAATGACTAAAATCATAACCACCAACCCTCACCAGAACATCTTCCAAGCGTGTTGATTTTAGCCCTGACCAGTCTACTTTACTGTCTCTCGTCTGCATCTGACCTGGTCCGCTGTAGTTCAACCAAACATCCACCAGGTTACTCAGATCCAAGGGTAAATCAAGGTTGAGCAGGAGAGGCAGAACCCCCTAGAAAGGCTCCATGTATTGCGTTTCATTACCCCAACAATACTCCTAGTATGCAAGTGAGAGTAGAAGAATTGACGCAATTAAAGGAGAAATAATTGCGGAAGGATAGAGGAAGATGTAGGCAATTTACTAAACTGAGCCAGCCACGGGCTGAAATCAGTTGATGATTAATCATATATTTTTATTAAATTGAATACCAAAGAAAAATATGTAATTCTATTTAATTAGCTTTTAAATCCATGTTACTACATTTATTTATACCCGCCTCGGTGGCGTAGTTGGCTAACGCGCTTGTGTTAAGCTCGACTGCTGAGGACGGGGAGATCGAGGTTCGAATCTCGGTCGGGTGAACTGGGGGTGGTTTTTCCTAAATGGCTTTCCACTCTTCCTCCGCGCAAATGCGGGTTCACTTCCTTTAATTCAACCTTCCCAATTCCTAAATCCATAACCGTAATTAGTACTTAAAGTGTATAACCCGAACGGGTAGTAAGACGCGGTGCTAAATATTTTTTTACTACATTTATTTAAAATTTAGTGTAAAGTACAAATTTTTCTGGGGTATTAACTTAATACATTTATCTAAAATAACACTATGCTCAATAAAATTGTCTTAGAATACATTTACGTTCTTTAAAATACTATATAAATATTTAAAAAAATATTGAATACTACTTCCAATTCTAATCAAATTATGATCCTTCACTCTTTCCATATAAATGACGTAGTTTTGTCTTAACAAGTCATATTAATACCAAACAAACATACACAGCTTAGCGCTTAACCTTCTATTAATTTAAAAGCAAATTAGGTATATTTATGTTTGACACCGACTTTCAAATAATTTATAATTGATTGAATTTTACAAATTAATAGGATTAGAATTATCACTAAGAGCTATAAAACGTTAAGTGCTTAGTGTATACCAATCTAATATATGGTAGAAGATTCCTAGTTTTAATATAGATTGATATAAAAATTTATGAGGAATTTGATATTATAATTGCATATTATAAGCTATTAGGCTACCAATAGACTTAGCCTATATTTAAAACTAATTATAATAGCTTAACCAAAATGTATCAAGTTGACTGAATAATAGAGGTTGTTGGGGTAAAAACATCACAGTCCTAATATATTATATGGGATATAATCACTATTTAAATTTCTATGGAATCTATAAATCTGGCTATAAACATAAATAAAATATTAATCGATGTTAGCCTTCCTAGTTATCTAGGCTGGCTATAAACTTAATTTATTTGAGGTATTTAAACATCTACTTGCTAAAGTGACACAAGGATTTCTCTGAGCGATAGCGAAAGGGCCTTACAATTTTGCTGGTATTTTCACATAACCTACACCTTTTTTAAACATGTCACAAATGACATGGGACCGATGGAATTACTTCCCTTCTGAAGAAAAATATGCTCGCATTTCAATTTCTCAAGACAAATCCATCGGCCCCCAGATGGGTTTGAACACACGATTAATGAGTCTTAATGTGATAACTCTACCCCATGAACAACCAGATCGACTTAACTAATTGTAAAAACTCCCTGTACTTCAAGAGGTAAGCTACCAGAAATAACCGCTAACACCTTTTTAAAAATAAGAGTTATCTGTTTTCGTCCCGACCCCTTCAATTATTTGTGTTTACACTATATTATAAGATTTAAGATTTGTGTAATACTTTAACCAGGTTGTTAAGAAGTCTACTGTTACATCTAAAGGTAGAGGGTTCAACTGACATCACACGATCGAATAGCGACGGATTCTATTCGCCAGCCTCACACAATGCGAGGCAGGCCTTGTCTGTCAAGTAGAGCATAATAAAACAAAATGGACGCCAACACACTCTTTAATTGCAGCTTTCTGAGAGTGATTTTGTTGAAATAAACCTACCACTGTACAAAGTAGGTTTACAGAAGAAAAGAATATGATTGCTTTGTACACTTTATTCATTCCTTCAATAAAAATATTTGTTTGGGTGAAAATATAATTATATATTTCAATTATTTCAAATTTGCCATTTTGGCTGAGTTGGTAGAGTGACGTTATCAAAATATAAAGTACGCGTGTTCCATTCATATCGTCTCGATTTTTTTTAATTTATCGCACTATAAACTTTAATTTTAAATGATTGTATTAGTAAGCATTTAATTTTTTTTAATATGTGTTATAGAAGTATACAAGGTGTTTGAGCCTACGTAGACTACTATAAGATTCCTTAAAAATAATTTAACAAGTTAGTAAATTAAAAACGATATATTAATTTTGAAATTTTATATGTTAGTGATTATTTAGAAATTAAATTAATGGGTTTTATGACATAAAAATCTACACATTTAAAAATAAGGCTAAGCAAGCTAATTATTATTCGCATAGTAAAAACCTTTAGGGCATATTTATGTTTTAAAAATAGTTGTGAAAATAAAATAATATATTACTGAATTCTAATTATTAACAAGTATTTAATTACAGACAAAATATTATAATAATTTAATCGGGGTGAGATTGATCTCGTGGATATTTTAATTTCAGACAAGCACGTTATCAAGTAAGACAAAGTGCTCATTGATTAGAAGGACGGTTTAACTTATACTGATATAACCTGAGAAAATTTTGGACAACATGCTTAGATGCATACAACTGGAATTCGGTTTCCTAATAAAACAAAACAGATCGTTATACATGATGCATTCAATACAATAATAGTGTCTACTTTCAGTTACTTATCTTGTATAGTGGCGTAATTTGGCATCTCATCACCTCAATCCTTTGGCACGTAATGATTTTACAATGTTGTCGGATTGAAAACTCTGTCGCAAGCGAAACAACACTACACTGACTCGCACGACAGTATAGACCTTTTAAAAATTAGCACTGTTTTGGTACAGCCTTCGATTTGCGAGTTTGTGAATTGCAAGTTTTCTCGCTATCAATTATTTTTGCAAGTTTCAAAATTAATGGTCCTGCTGTCTTACATATTTTTTCACATCTATTCGAGACATTACCTCTTAAAACCTCAACATTAGACTCAGGAGTTGCATAAGCAATGGACTTTAAATGCCCACAGAGATAAAATCCACCAATTTCAGATCTAGTGACTTAAGTAGGCCTTTCAATAGATTCGTCTCGCCCAATTCAGTTTAAGGGAAACCTTAGTAACCCTCAGACTAAGCGCTTCTAGACCCATGCTTGGATGGACTTTTCTTAATTTTGGTCAATGGGATTACGCCCATGGAATACTTGACATCAATTAATATATCTTAAAAGTTGTATAAGATATAAATTTTGTTCCAAATTAACCTTCAGGAACTGGTGCAACGTTCTATAATATTTTAAATAATAGTATAAAATATATACTTTAATAATCCGACACCTTAGCTGAGTTGGTAATGTGTGTGCCTACTGAGCTAAGGGTCCCATATTGGATTCCCAGCGTGGCCGAATGTTTATCGTTGATGAAAATATGGGGCTACCCTTTCACATTTATATATTAATGGCAGGGGATTGAATGTTGTGCCTACCCCAGTATTAAGATTTATTATAAGGTATATGAAGATATTAAAGGCCTAGGCAGCTGGAATTTTTAAAATTCCATGACTTGAATAAAAAAGTGACCCAAAGCATAGGCTAGAAACCATAATTGATGTAATTAAAAATATATTAATATATAGTGTTATTATTGAAACAATATTATTAAAAAAATATTTGAAAGATTTTGTATTTTTGTAAATTTTATTAAAATCTAAATAAAACTACAATACAAAAACCGCTTTAGAAGACTTTTCTTCTTTGAGCTCATTCTTTAAATTTTTATTTCAATGTATAATAGGACCACACGTTAATAACAACTGCCGCAAACTAAAGCAACGTGATAGAACTTTCAGAAACGTGATAGAACTTGCACGAACTATGCAATATAAACATAGGGCGGCAATGAGCCAGACGTATTACATCACAACTAGTGCCGTTGCATATTCACAACATTCCTGCAGGGTGCCGGTTTAAATTTCTGTATCTCATAAAATAAACTTTTTTGAATGTTTGATGACATCATACTATGCAGCAGGGACTAAATGAGGAATATTTGGAGAGAATCCAGCCTAATTACCATATATATATATATATATATATATACACATTTTACATCTGATGCAATAATTCAACAGCTCCAGTCATCGAAGGCTAATAAAATACTGCTTTAGCAGATTTATTTAGTTTAATCTTTTTCACATTACAATCTCAACCTTCTTTTAATATCTGATTTGAAAATGCTCATTGACGAGGTTTACCAGGACCATTAATCCATACTTAAAATGTTTATGGTAAAATTCAATCCTGCTGGTGTTAAATATTCAGGAACTTTTGAGATAACTGTGTGTACTAAATTATACTAAATGGTTCTACTGAAACAATATTTTATTAATATTAACCAAAAAAAGTTTTCGTCAGAAAAACTGCATTAACACTGTTATAAACAACACATGTTCCCTTTTGATTCAAGCTTTACAAAGTGGTAAAATAAAATCTGAGGATCAAATGGCTATATTCGTTGTTGATTATAATTATTTTTAAATAAATGTAAACCCCAGTAAAAAAAACACACGGAGACTAAACCATACAAATAAAAACAATATATTTGGGGGGAATAAACACGATATTTATAAATTCATGAAATACATCAGCAGGCGATTTACAAATACACCCAAAATATAAATAAATATGTTTTACCAAGCAATCAATCATATAGATAAGGATTTAAATATTTTCTTTAAAGGTCAAATTATACATACGAAAAAACAAAATTGTTGGGCACCTCAATAATACCTTTAGTAATCACCATTTACCATTAATTAATGACTAGATTTGTAACACTATAATAGATTTTTAAATCCATACGATGTTGGGACAACATAGTAGCTAATACGTTCAATAATTCTAAAACAATAGTTTTAGTTGGGATTAAATAGTTTTACATATCACTTAAGATTAAAAAAAAAGTGTTTAACCACCTTAAGTATGTATCAGTAAATGTTCATAAATACTTTAGATACGTATTTGTATTGGCAATACCAACATATTTGGTTGGCTCTTCAATATTGTTTTTAAAATTGTACGAAAATATTGGTTTTTCATGGTTCGGTCTTGATCAGTCTATATATAATTTTCCAGACTGATATTACATAAATCTCAATAAAGAGATTTTCTATAACTATAAGAATTAAAGTGAGATTTGTATTTTTATCTATGCAATTTTTTTCCAAACCAAAATTTATAGTTCTAATTAATCATTTGAAAAATTATCTCTATATAAAAAACATTATATTTATTTACTTAAAAGATTATTTTCTTTCACACACGCATTTAAAACACATGCATGCAAACACACACATGCAAACACACACATGCAAACACACACATGCATACAATTGGACATGCAAAAATATTGGCGTCACATGTTTATCAACATTTTGGTCACGTAGCAACGCGCAGGTTGATTTATGAGTTAGGAAATAGCCCCTCCAAGATTCAGGAGCAATAGACATTTGAACAAGTAGCCCTAATCAAGCATGAGACTTGAACGCTGTTCAGAGTCACAACCCCCATTCCTGATAAATAATTCTGATGATGGTAGATAAGGAGGCTCTCGGTGAGAAAGGGTCTGGAAATTGTTTCTAGGTACTTGAAAAACCCAGCCACATTTACAAAGTATAATAACCGTGACAATGGTTCTAAGAGTAGAGCCGTATAATCTGGACTTTGGAAGACCCGGCTAGGGAGCACCAGGTATAACTCATGATACATGATCTTCTTCCCTTTTGTTTCGTCTTCTATCTTCTTGCTCTCTCTTGGAATCCCTTGCTCTCCATACTTTATGTACGTCCCTTCAGGAAAATGACTGTGTTCGCCGTATTTCTACCAGCCTTTCTTGTCCAATTCCAACCCTCGAACCCTCACCCCCAGGTGCGCCACCCCCAAGAGACGTCATATCACCTCTTCCCAACCCACTATCCCTCTTACATCCCCCTCCTCGAGGAAAATATATTTTCTTGAACCTGTAAAGCGTGTGAGAAGTACTCTTCGTTTTAAGTTCCCGACGTTATATTGTCTGTGGTTTGACATATTGCTTTCTTAATTAGATTATCGTTTCGAGAAACGTTTCTTTTTTTAAAAATAAAACCCTGCAACTCATATCCTTCAGTAAGCTACCGCTCTGGAATAGTCTTGGAAATGCACGAAGAAATATGTCAAGTTGTCCAAAGAAAGGTAACTTATATTTTAATCATGAAAAAGGAAAAAAAAACTGTGATAAATGGAACATAGGAGATATTTCTAGTTAAGTGTATTGTGATAGTGATTACATACAGTAGCGTAACTATATTTATAATTTTAATAAATACGTTGTTCCGGACGTAGTATTTGTGTAAATATAGAAAGCTTGTAGTTGGTCAGGGATTTGAACCATGACCAACCGGCTTTATGCACCAGCCACTTTATCAACTCACCCATTCATATTTTAGTTTGTCATTCAGCTGGCCGGACGGCCTAGGTTCAAATCCCTGTCCAGCTGTTATTTTTCTATATTTACACAATTATATGTATTATGCTTTCGTATGTGATAGGAATTTTTTAAACACCAGATTAGTTAACCTAAGATCCAAACAAAACCTAAACCTAGAACCACATTCCTGTTACAAAATATTTATTCCACTGTGTCTAACTAGTTATCAAATGTTTTAGTTGAGCTAATTATGAAGGTAAAAATTAGAGGAAAAGTAACCTAATATGCATGGTAGAAGAGTGAGAAGCCATTTATCTAAAGAGACTTCACTACACTTGAATGGGATTAGAATCCCAAGATCCGTGTCATTGAAAACCCAGACTAAATGATCATGATATCTAATCTGAGGGCCAAACAAAGTCAATACAACACTTAAACTTAATAGTCAAACCTATTTTATAACTCAGTAAATGATTGTGATTAGAATTTAGTTCAATAATTTTTTCAAGTATTGGTGGCTCACCTATATTCCATTTCATCTGACCTATTGGAAATGTTGAAGAAACTTGAAACAATGTTAGTTAAAATTTTCTTGCAACACGCTTCTAGATAAGCTATTAATTCTAAACAAACAACTTTTGGCATATCAGATTCACATAAGCTGACCATAATAAAGAAACTATTGGCATCCTAAACCACAAAAAAAAAAGTCTCTCTTTTTCACGTATACGGTCACTATACTCAACCCATAAATTCACTAATCGCTCACTAGAAAACACTGATTTATTGATTCTTATTTAAAATTCCAGTCAATATTAAGAATATTTCACTGAATCAGCTTCTAGTTCATGGAATACCATAATTAGCTATATAAATCTATTATAATTAAATGGTTTTAAAGTAAAAATTGGAACTTTCCTTAAAGGCAGCTCAGTCATCCGATTTGAATACGAATAAAAATATTAAAGCTCTTTTTTACTACCAAAATAAAATTTAAAAAGTAGATATCAGAAGATTATTTGTTAAAAGATTTGGCTATAATTTCAAGCTAGCTTTTTAAAGTATTTATTTAGATTATATTATATTTTATTAATATTTATCTTTAATTTCATGTTGTGACACATTATTTTGTGTCCGGCTCTTGTTTTAGGTATATTATTAACTGCTTCTTTAAAATC
Organism: Timema cristinae; assembly: GCA_039000515.1. Classification (NCBI taxonomy): domain Eukaryota; kingdom Metazoa; phylum Arthropoda; class Insecta; order Phasmatodea; family Timematidae; genus Timema; species Timema cristinae. The sequence goes on from JBCFYV010009882.1 coordinate 37,791,646, forward strand.
TTAAACTTAGTTAATTGTCGATTTTTTATATAAGTAAGATAAGCCCATCGACTATAAAACATTCTTATGCCTTCAACAAAATAAACTCCTATGGAAAACTACTAAAATAATGTTTTAAATTCAAGTTAAAAATTCCATCTCATATATTTCATTTCCTAGTGTGTGTGTGTGTGTGTGTGTGTGTGTGTGTGTGTGTGTGTGTGTGTGTGTGTGTGTGTGTGTGTGTGTGTGTGAGTGTGTATGTGTATGTGTGTGCTTTTTTCCGTACCATCAAGAAGTCCCTAGATGACCTAGAAAGCTGAAACATTGCACACTTATAGTATAGACCTTGGGACAGAATCTAACCGAGGTGGAATTTCAATTTTATTTTCTGTCTGTTAGTAAGTTTCCATCTCATCCTATCCCCTTATATTTTACCATTCAAGCTAAAACTCGTTATCAAGGATTTTTATAAGGTTTCCAAAGCAGATTTTAAAATTAGATATCTAATCTTAAAATTAAGGTTAGTTTACTGAAGGGAAAAAGTGATGACGTAATTTTTTTTAGACATCCGCTATACCGAAATTGATTAAATTTAGAATAAAAGCGTCTTTGAACAAAATAAACTAAATAACCATTTTCATTTTCCCATGAAAATTACTTTAATGATACTTTACATTAGTGTAAATTTACAAATAATCTACATCTCAGATATTTGAGATACCAAATAGCTTAATTTTGTAAAGTTTAAATATTATCAAATATAAAATAGAATATAAAATATGTTTTTATCAAACCAATAGTTTCTAAACTATAAGTTAATATATGTTTTTTAGGTACTTTGAAAAGAGTGAATTGATTGTGCGTATGCACCGAACGGGCAGTAACACACTGTGCTAAAAAAAAAATATTATTTTTGGTGGATAGAGATTTTCCTCTTTTCACAATGTTTCTGTGGGAGTGAATATTATTTTATTCATGGTTTTTGATAGAATGTGATGCTCTTGTTTATTTTATCATAATTTTGTAACATTTAATTTTATTTTGTTTCACAGATTAAACAAATTTATGTGAATTTCTTCATTTTTAGATAAAGGAGAGAAAAAGTCTTTGCTTTCATAATACCTTTTCTTTTATCAAATTACTCCACAAATTACGTGTTTTTAATTCAAGCCTTTTCTAAAAAGTCCTATTTTCTACTCCCTTTTGTCCCCTTTTATTTACACAAATATTTTCTTAGAATCAGGGAGTGGTCTTTGTTTTTCAGCTTATAATAAAAATGTAGGTTGTATCATAATTATTTAGGTTTAATTAATCTGTCAACGTCAGTCTTATATACTATATATATACTATATATATAAAGAATACATTTTCTTATATAAAACCCAGAAATATCTTACTAAGTAAACTCTGAAATAATACGGTATATACTATACATATTATTTTTACCCAAACATATGCTTTATGACTCTATAACGATTACAAGTTTTCAAATTATTGAAATCTAAAACCCCTAGGCACATTTTCAATCATCTCCAGTGAAATAGAGGAGGCCTTCTTTAATTGTGGGCCACGACCTAAAATGGAGTTGCGTAAATGAATGTGGGGGTTGCAAAAATTTGGCAACAGTAAAAGGGTTCTGAGCTCGCAACGACCAAAAATTAATTTCTAAATCAATCTTTAATGAATTCGAGCTTTTTCTGGCAGCACTCACCTATGTAGCATCGAGCGACTTCACTGTAGCCTTGGTTATGAGCACACAACAAATTGTAACATATTTATGTTAAAAAAATGTGGGGAATGCCAGGCCACCACCGTGGTTCGGATTCCACGTTAAACTGTAGGTCCTTCATTTCATCTCACAATCATCCTACCATTACACATTAGCGTAAGTGCGTATAACCCGAAAGGGTAGTAAGACGCGGTGCTAATAATAATAATAATTTATGTTAAAAGATAACATTGGAAGTCTTACTAAAACATTTTATAAAGGGAATAATAGGATGATAAATAGTTATTTAGAAATGTTTACAGCTACAGATGATTATATAATTGAAAATATTCTTCTCAAAGATTGTGATTGTAAGAGTTATAATTGATGATCTTAAGTGCTTGGAGACACAGTTTCAGAAATACTTCCTTTGAAATTTTGATTAAATAAACTTAGTTGGGTTCATAAACCATACTCAATTGAAATAAAAAAGTCAGTCATTTGCCATTAAAAGAAGATTTGTTGAGTTATCAAGTGACGAAGTTTTAAATTTGAGTTTCCTATAAGAATCGTTAAATGAACTTTGTCTTGGGATTAGGGAGAAGTCTCCAACAATTTCTGAAATGGCCCTAAATATACTTCTGACATTTTGTACTACGTATTTATGCGAAGCGACGCTCTCGGCATTGACGATTATAAAATCATTATAGCGATTAACTCTGGAAAAAAGTTGAAAATACTCCACGTCCTGCAGTATTAAATATTCATTCAAGATTTAATTATTTATGTAAAAATAAACTAGCACATCCATCTCATTACTATGCGAATTTACTCTTGTCTTGATAAATGGTAAAATAATAGGCCTATACATATCAAACAATGGTTTTAAATAATTATTTTATGCTCTATTACCAGTAAATGTTTGATTTATATAACTACATACCCTGGGTCGCGTAAACATTAATCGGGTGGAAAGGGGTTGCGAGTGTAAAGAGTTTAAGAAACCCTGAAATAGAGGACGGTAGTGTTGCGGTATATGACGTCAACTTGGCCTTTGAAATTGTTCCACCTGGTTCCACATTACCCATTCCCTCCTTAAGGTGGGAATGTAGGGGACTGGTGGATAGGTCTGTGCTTTTGCTGTTTTTATAATACTTTTTTTTAAATCAAAATAAATAAAATATTTATCTAGTAGAAATATATAATTTGATTTACTTCACATAGTAACCTCAATTGTTCTTGAATATCTGTCAAGGATATCCTGGAATTTAATGAAAACTTTTTCTTTTCATTTGTCATCTAATTTTCACAAGAGATATTCAATAAATGTTGTTATAACCCTGTGTAAAAAAGTAATATCTAATGTTTCTCCATAAGAAAAAATATATTTATTTTTTAAAAAAAGTTTCTATAATATCTGCAATACCACTGCCCTTAACTCGCGTCCCCTACACTCCCACCTTAAGGTCATTGACCTACTGGAATTTTAACAGTTACGTTATTATTCCTCCCCAATTTAACGAAATTGATTGACACTGGATGAGGTCATCAGAAAGAGGTAATTTACCTTTTTCGGTGATGTTTTAATCCAGTGAACGTATGGGGGTTATTATTCCTTAAATGTTAAATGAGGTATAATGTAGGTCGCGGGTGACATCAAAATAATCTCACAAATGTGAAACATCTGGTACCAAATGCCGAGCATCATTCCTTACATATAGCTAAAGGCTTAAAGTAGGTATCGTGTGACATCACCATAGTGTTGTGACCCTGATTTGACGTCTGGTGTGGAGGTGATTATTAAATACATTTGGAAATAGTAAAATAAGAAACTTTCATATATATTTTGGGTGAATAAAAAATAATATGATAGACATATATTTATTTAAAATCAAAACTATACATTTTTAAATGAAAGTCACTTATAATCGTTCATTCGGTTACCCACGATATATCTTAGATAAGTTATTAAATTGGTTTTAAGTTTACAATCTAACATGTATTAGTCCAAACTAATGACTCGACGTGTATAGTTGGTAGCATTTATCAGATTTAGGTTTTTGAAGTGTGTTTTCACCGTAGACTGCTTGAGATCAATGACATCCACGGTGTCTTATAGCGTGTCGCATTTACCCACGATGAGTGTGTCGATCACATTGTTGAAATATTTGAGACGGGTGTTGACCACATATCCTTCCAGTCGACAACGACGTTGACGAGGACACACCTTGCAGGGACGCACCCAGCTAGGTTTGAGATGGCCACCCGTTTGATGGAAATGTGCTTGGAATAATGTTTTTCACTGATGACATCCATACGTTCACCGCACATGAGCCTCAGAGATAGATGGTTAGTAAAACATATCTTCAGAGGAGGCTGTGCTTAAAACATATATATGACCACTTGTAGTTGATGAGCTCTTACCAACCTGTTGGGGTAAGCACCACACAATTATTTACACATTTTTCTATCATGACAAAGTGAGTAATGTTGATCTTTATACTCGTGCCGACGATGACTAGTTTGGCGTATATTTTGTTCAATGGAAACAGTGTGTTGAAAATACTGGCTATGGAGAATGGTTTAAATAGTTTTGCTTTGGTTGTGCGGAAAATGTAAGGTACTACTTGATTTTTCATGATGTGTTATTTCTTTGACGGCTGCCAGTAGACAAAAAAAAAGAATCTGGGTGGTTCACTTATTGGACGCTTTTTATAACCATGCCCTGTGGAGGGAATAAATACACACGCTAATTGTACGCAGATTCTTGGATGGGCGGAAGGACGCTGGGTCTTGAAAGAAGTGCTGTAAGACTCAATGAGTTGGTGTCGTTGTCTCTCAGATTAGTTTTAGAGAATAAGGCCATGTTTCAACTAGAATCTTCTGGGCGTGGTAGAGATGGTACATCAGATAGTAATAGCTGAAAATGTATGATGTTATGCCCTGTAATTTTACTGTGGTGTGGTACCATCAGGAAAAACCATTTAAAATAAAAATACTAATATGACTTTATCATTGGAAAAACCCCATAAATGTCAAAGTACTCACCTACACCATTCTTGTCAATAAAGATGGTAGCTTGAAGTGAGCCAGGATTGGTGTTTGGTTTTGTGTTAACGACGAAGAAGTTAAGGCATGTTATTATTTTGGTCAGTTAATAAGCGCGTAAAAATCACCCTAACGTACATTTCTAGATCTATCAGGCCTGCGGTAGCTCTTGATTTTTGTTGGCACAAAGCCGGTTATGGTAATAACTGATATTAAAGTAAAAACAAGACCTTGCGTGGATGAGATAGCTGCTTAACCCCATCCAAAAGTGTGCAAGCCCTCATTGGGAAGGTAAACCCCCCCCCCCCCCCCCAACCACAGTAAAAACCTTTAAGACCCAGAAATAATTGTCAAGAAGGTTACAAGAGAATAATAGTATTTTATTTGAATCAAATAAAGAAGAATTAAAATGATCAATTACCAAAATAATCACGTATGGCATGACGTAAAAAGGTATAGGTATCAATATGTATCAAAACATATCGCTAGAGTAGATTGCCCATATCGCAAACATTATTATCACCCATAACTATTCATGAGAGATGTTTTGGTCCATAACGTTTAAATTAGAAACATTTTCATGATTTGATATGAAATTTCAATAAAGGTGAAATTGACTAGAAAGACTTGAATATGAAACATTAGCATAACATTTTACTTCACTTATGGAGAAATTAACTAGAATGATTAGTGAAATTTTTTGAATGATGTTAATGTTTCAAATTCTAAAGGTGATATAGAATGAAAGATTATAATTTTAAACATTAACATAATTCAACAAATTTCACTAAAGGTAAAATAAACTGAAATATTAGAATCTGAAACATTAACATGATTCAACATTTTTTTAATGGTGAAATTGAATAGGAAGATTAGAATTTAAAACATAAACATAATACCTCATAGCTACCACGATTGACATACGACATTCAGAAAATTGAACAGTGATAAGTGAAAGTGCCCTGTCTAACCATAGAATTAGTAGGAGTTAATTTTACAGTTCAAGTCCAACTGTAAGTATTACCCCATTTGTTTGTACTTGTAACATGTAACTCGTTACACACCTAGAAAACCGGTCACCTGTTGTGCGCAGGCAACCCCGCCTCAAAGGTTCCCTTGCGCACACCAACAGCTCAAGCCCTCCACTTCACCCCCACCTGGTGAAGCCTTCTCAGGGTGACTCGAGATAAACCCCTTGGCTGTTTACTGGCTCTTGGTGGGGGAGTCTTCTCTATCTTTGTGATTGCCAGCAAGCAACACAGGGGGAAGCCAGGATATCAGCCTTAGGGATAGCCACGGCGCCTCGTGATATTCCCCTAAGTGGCCCAGTGGGGACCTAGAGAAGGTGTTCTTCCCATCTATCACCCAACGACTGGTGAGCCATACCAACCACTTAGTGTGTGTCGGATGTGAGGCTTGCTGTCCCCCACCCCTACACAGACGACCCTTCAGGAACTTAGCCGACCGTTGTGACTATTAGTAGGGGAAGCCATCCTGCATGAAGGTGTGTTGACCACAAATCGATTGGCAAAAACAATAGGCGCATTAGCCTCCAAAAACTTGCTTTCGAGAAGTAATGTGCCCTCAATAAGGTAAGCAAGGCTATGGAGTTCAGCCATAGAACAAGGTTTACTGGCAAAAAGAAAATGGTGCTGAAATAAGGGGGACACATTTTCCTAAATAATGTCTACTAATTGGTGCTCCGAGAGGCTTACCTCTAACAACTCGGCAGCCTCTGACACGGACACAAAGCTTCTAGAGGAATCCTCAGGACGCAGAAAGCGTTGGACATAGAACCTACGCAAGTTTTTCTAGCTCTAGAGGGAACGAGACAATCAAGAATCATTCGTTTTAGATGTCTCAAGCTTAAACCAAGTACTAACCCTTCAGAAAACCTTTGGCTCAAATACCCAGAGGTCTTCCCCAAACAGAGAGCTACATACTCAGATTCTGATCCTATTCCCAGTCGACAAACCCTGTCTATTTCAATGAAGAATTTAAAAAGGGCAGCATTATCCTGACTATCACACAACGGTATACGACTAAAAAAATCGGCAAGAATTTTCTGTTGAGATTTGTCACTCACCAAAGGGCGTAACAGGTCAATTGGAGACTCTGCCCTCACCGGTACTGCTTGGAGATCAAACAATCCCACTCTTTCAGGATCGTCAGGCGCCTAACCCTCCGTCAGGATCCCCAAGAGGATAGCTTGGAGTCTGACGACAGTTGTTTCCAAAGAACATTGCAGTCTTCTCTTGGCCAGCTCGGAAATCAGGCCTTCTTTGTTGAGCCTGTAGACCATTGATCTAGTCAACAATCCAGAATAACCCTCTGCTTCAGCTCCATAAGTAGCGTCCATGGTCAGTTTCCCCTTCATGAAAAAGAAATAAACACGTTTAATTTCAAGAATAGGTGATCACAACAATTAAATAATGCAATAATGATTTCCAACACAGCTCAGAGAGAGCAGAGTGGCACAGTGTACCTCTCTCAACCTACGCCTTAAAGATAGCTAGAGGCCACTACTAACCTAAAAGATGGAGTGCGAATGCTAAGGAAATTATTATAACATATGGTAAAACATTTGCAAATCCAAGAAATATCTGTATTATTTATTCAATGTAATAAACAGAAATAAAACAACTGATTTGTGTCGGAAAACAAATAAATTATGGCTTAGTCTGCACTTGCGCAGTACATTTGAGAGTATATTTCAAACTCTCAAGGTATATTATTATTTTATTTGAACACGTCTGGAAGAAACCAAAAATATAAACAAAGTCATTAATATTATACAGGAATAATTTAAAGAACCTTTCTTAAATGATTTACAAAGCATCTGATTCACTACTATTAATTCAGAAAAACAAATTTAAGATAAAAATTAAATTTAAATATCGAATCAGACATTTATTAAAAATTTAAATTACTAAACGTTACAATGACTACCAAAACTTAAAGAGCCTCTTTTAAATGGTTTACAACGCGTTTGATTCACCATTGTGAATACAGACAAACAAATTTAAATTTAGGATCAAATTTAAAATAAATATCTAATCAGATATTTAATATTGGCACAAAGATTTTTGGACTTCCCGACTAAAACTCAAACCTTCGTGGAACTACTTCCATCATCACATTTAAAAAATTCAACAAAATTTCTACATTTTAATATTTATTATTAAAATAGAAAACAAAGCATTGTTAAGTTAGAATACTTGTAAATCATCACTAGATGAAGTGGTGAATTCTAATGTCAAAATCATATTAACGAACAAAAATAAGTTATTTTAATATTTACTCTGAAGAAGATACGTCTACAAAAATAAGCTATAAAAGAAACATTATCAAATTAAAGTATTTAAACAATTACTGGTAGCCACACGAGCAATAAAAACTTAATATTTAAACTAAATATGTAAATCCAAAAAAGGAATAAAAAAATGTGGCTACCCAAATATTTTAAGAAATTACAAAGATAATATTGCCTAAGCGTCAAAAGGAATCATTAAGTGTTCCATAACAGAATTTACTTTCAAAGATATAGCCTATAGCAAAAATTACAGATGCATACACTGAATGATTTCAACTATATAATAAACCTAAATCTTCAATATAATCAAATCCATAGTTGAAATAAAAAGTTTATATAATCAATAACATATATATATATATATACATACATTTGTAGCCATCTTGGATAGTTCTAGTCCTGAATAGGACTTATCGTGAAAGTGTCGGATTTAATAGTCTTCGATGCTAGCTGAACGCTAGCTATATATAGGTCTAGATTATTGATTGGTAGGTGGGAAATTTCCTTATTAGAAAAGTGAGTATTAGTAATATAACGTCACACGCCTAGCAGATCATGGATATGCTACGTCAATTAAGTCCCGTCCGCTAGTTTCTTGGTGTGTTGTAGATCCATTTGACTTGTTCCCAAGACTCAAACACCAGACACATGGTGAGCGGCTGCCGACTCTAGCTACATTCATTCGGTCACGTAGACCGGTTCAAGAATACAAGTGGTCCTCCTGTAACTCAGTCAGCCCAATCAGAGCATTTCTGGATCCCTCTCTTGGAACATGTTGTAGCTGCATCATCCATAGCATGTTTAAAACTTTTCCTCATTCTAACATTTGGTGTGAACAGGCAGGTTATTGATGTCACGCAAGTCCGGAAAATACAACGAGTGATTAGAGCACCAATATCAGACATAGTAAAATTGAGATATTTAATAATTCTGGATGTCTATGAGTATAAGTCTATTTGGGGTGGTAGTATACTAGCTAGTCTTGCTAGTATTTATATTGCAGGATGTCTATATGTATAGGCTTATTTGGGGTGGGTAGTAACATTATGATACTAGCAGTAAAAGCTAACATAAGATTGAGATGAGAAAGAGATTGAGGGATAGTTTGAGATGAAGAGAATTTGAGAGAGAGAGAGAGAGCGCTAAAGAGAGATAAAGTTTGAGAGAGAGAGTATTTGAAAGATAAGAGGCTGTTTGAGAAAGAGAGAGCTGTTGAGAGGGAGAGCGTTTTGGACAGTGCTTAAGAGAGAGAGTACAATAAAGATAATAATGTGAGATAAATTGTGTGATAAAGAGTGTATGAGAAGGTAGAGAGTGTGTGAGAGGGATAGTGAGAAAAGATCATATTATGGAGAGTGTTTTATAGTGTATGTGTGTGTGTGTGTGTGAAGCAAGAGTGTGAGAGAGTGTGTGAAAGCGTGAGAGAGTCCGATAGAAAGAGTGAATGTGAAACTATAGATGTGGTACTCAAATATTACGGTAATTTGAAATATAATTCCTTCAAATTTATCATTGTGGAAACCTAACTGAATTTACTGTATTTGTAAGAACGTGAAAAGATAGATTGGGCACACAAAACATTACTATTAAATATAATATCCTCAAAATTAAGCGATAAAATGAATACATGAATTAACGTGTTTATTTGTTTGTGTTATTATTTGCTAAAATGAACATCAAAACTCTTTATTTGAAAAAAATAAATAACACCAAAACTCAAACTTTGTTTGTTATTATTATTATTATTATTATTATTATTATTATTATTATTATTATTATTATTAGCACCGCGTTTTACTACCCGTTCGGGTTGTACGCACTTACGCTAATGTGTAATGGTAGGGTGACTGTAGGATGAAATGAAGGACCTACAGTTTAACGTGGAATCCGAACCACGGTGGAGGCCTGGCATTCCCCACATTCACAAAATGTATTGTCAGAGGTGAAGGAAGGGTTTGGTAATCAGATAAATCTGGGCCGGGACCGAGGATTGAACCCCGGCCGCCAGCACAGAAGTCCGACACCTTACCCCTAGAACACCAGGTCACCCTTTGTTAGTTAAAATGGCTATTTTTTTTTAACATTATTCAAGATTATTTTATTGTTTTTGAGCTTTAAAATTATAATACATACTAAAACATATTTAAACATCATTTTATCATGCGCGAAACAAAATATGGACAATATTTTCATGAATTTAACAACTTAACTTTTTAATTTTTTTATTATGCTCAATATTAGTGATTTAAATGTGAATTGGCGATAAAACCATTCAAAAAAAAAAATTCCCCGGTTTAGGTACCTCGATTTAGATGTGTTATGACCAGCAACCAAAGAGAAATATTCATCCAAAGAGAAAATTGTGATGTGGTCGGCCCAACAAATAAATATTGAGCTATATTTTTTTCCCCATCCAAAGAGATATATTTTATTTAGAGATTTACAGCCATGCGGCAAATAACGTTTTCTATGGTGATTAGACAAAGAATAATAAACTGACAATTCTCTGTGAAAATTGGGTTTTCGTTAAAAACTAATTTTTCCCGACATTCTGGACTTCTAACCGTTAAAATAAGTGGTCTTTTGTAAAAATATGTTCAGTTATTTTCTTGTAATTTCGATTACCAGAAAAGGTCTTATCATATTATATACAAGGGTACTTAGCAACGCAAACTTGAAAGAGCTTATCAATAAAGTGTTATATTTTCAAGTTGATTAACAGATCATATGATTAATTAAATAATGAATATTTTAAAATTATTGTATTGTGTCATGAATAAAATAAAAACATAACATAAATGAAAAACCTTTTTCCATTCAAGGAATTAATACAGATCTCCTTACAATAGTAAATCCAACTGTCAGCTTGTGATTCATTCTATAGTTGCTTGCGGACTGATGAGTTAATTGGGTCAAACAAGTAGATGTAGCACATCTGAAACAATTTTAAGTTTCCCTGAGCGGACAACACTGACGATGTGTCTGAAATTTTGTGAATGTATTAGAGATTATCACGTGATCACCTCTCAGCTATGATCTTATTTTTAGGTGAACGTAAGAATCCACAGCAGGAACAAAGTGGTTCTAGGCAATAAGCTTACTTTTTTTTTTGCACCTTTATTACTACACATTTGGTCTATACGACTATGAAGGCGTAATTACTACATTAATTTGTTAGGGATTGGGAAGGTTTAATATAGAGGAAGTGTGCCCTCATTTGTGTGGAGAAAAAAAGAGAGAGGTAATTGGAAACTATTTAGGAAAAAAACACTTTTAACCGATTGGGATTTAAACCCAATCTTCTTGTAGCCAGCAGTCTAGTCTATTTCGATAATAGCACCTTATACCATGCAGCCAACAAAGAGGATATGCATTTAGCTAATTTTGATAGTAACTCAAGTGTTCGATTCCCAGTCCTACACACTGAGAGGTGATTTTCCTAGCGTGGTTTCAAAATGGTTACAAATTTTGTATCAGTTTAGTCTTACATAATTCAGTTGAAAAACTACCTTGGGAGTCTTTTTGGAAAGGGAGAGGGAGTGCATTAATATACTCAAAAGAAACACTCTTATTCCTTAAAAGAATTTGTTAAGTATTTTATTTATCAAAATTTTAATTCACATTTTGAATAAAGAATTTAGTTAAATTATTCATGTAACATTAAAAGCTTAGTTCCGTTATCATATTAATTCCTGTTATTCATTTGATACAACACTAAATTTATCTTATAAATTAAATTAGGTTTTCTATTTCCAACACCCACCCCAATAGTTAATAGATAGCGACGCCTATGGTTTCTATTAAAATAATATACGAAGAATATTCATATCGTCAATGTTTCATCTTTCTTTTGTGACTAGATGGTGACCTGGTGGTCTAGGGGTAAGGTGTCAGACTTCTGTACTGGCGTCCGGGGTTCAATCCTCGGTCCCGGCACAGATTTATCTGATTACCAAACCCTACCTTCACCTCTGACAAGACATCTAGTGAATGTGGGGAATGCCAGGCCTCCACCGTGGTTCGGATTCCACGTTAAACTGTAGGTCCTTCATTTCATCTCACAATCACCCTACCATTACACATTAGCGTAAGTGCGTGTAACCCGAACGGGTAGTAAGACGCGGTGATAATAATAATAATAATAATAATTTTGTGACTAGATAATACATAATACAACCAAAAAATTAAATCCCCTTCAGAAAATAATTTTATCATGTACTGTACAATTAGAAGTTTGATGTATATTTTGAAATAATTCAATATTATTCAAAACTATGGTCATAGTTTTAAACTACATTTAACTAGAACAACCTAGAGCACTTGACCGGGACGCCATCTTGAGGTAGGTGCAAGACCACCAATACAACAGCCTAACCTAGTTTGATCATGACCAGTAAATAAACTCAAAACCAAACCTATAAACTCCAAATCTAACGTAATCTGCGCTTTGTTGTGGAGTTTATAAGAACAACAAAGTTTTTTGTTCAGAGTAAAATAGGATCTAGTGCCACTATTAAAATGTACTCTTATATTCGCTATATTATAAAAATGCCATCCTAAAATATTTTTTTTGCCATTATCTCGTAAACTGCTCATTATAATAAAGTGATTGTTATTACAAATATATTATTATTATTTAGCACCGCGTCTTACTACCCGTTCGGGTTATACGCACTTACGCTAATGTGTAATGGTAGGGTGATTGTGAGATGAAATGGAGGACCTACAGTTAACCGTTGAATCCGAACCACGGTGGAGGCCTGGCATTTCCCACATTCACAAGATGTCTTGTCAGAGGTGAAGGAAGGGTTTGGACATCAGATAAATCTGTGCCAGGACCGAGGATTGAACCCCGGCCGCCAGCACAGAAGTCTGACACCTTACCCCTAGACCACCAGGTCACCGACTGCTTAAGTACTAATTACACTAATGGATTAGGAATTGGGAAGGTTCAATTAAAGGAAGTGAAGCCGAATTTGCGTGGAGGAAGAGTGGAAAACCATTTAGGAAAAACCACCCCCAGTTCACCCGACCGAGATTCGAACCTCGATCTCCCCGTCCTCAGCAGTCGAGCTCAACACGACAAGCGCGTTAGCCAACTACGCCACATAGGCGGGTTATTACAAATATAAAAGGAAAACATTGTCTACAAAACTTTTTCACGTTGTTTTCTTTTTAAGGCTAACCGTTTCTGTACAATATCGCAGTGAAACGTTTGTAGTATACTTGCCATTTGTGGAGTTTTCCTTCAAATTATTTTCCTATCACGCCCTGGTTACATTAGGTTTGAAGCTGTTAGGTTTGGGGATTATTTTCATATCTTCCTATTATTCCCCGGTTATATAGGGGGTGGGAGCAAAAAGCAATCCCTCCCCGTCGCAAAATATACCTCGTGCAGTCCCTGACTACCTCCCTTAAACTAATTTCCAAAACCTAAATATTTTATTTCGCTTTTGTTTTAAAGACTAGGAAATCACTGTTTAATTTGCTAGTATAAGAATATATTTATTTCTTCTGCACATGCGTATGCACTGTACTTAAACATTGCTAAATACTTGGAGCTGTATTACTATTAAATTACTCAAAAGATGTAATTATATCAATTTTTTTATTTTTAGCACTATGTCTTACTACCATTTCAGGTTTTATGCTAATGAGTTTATGATGAGGAAGCCTTAATTCAGACGAGGTGTCCTTGATTTGCGTAGATGGAAAGTGGAAAATCATTTAAGAAAACTGCCTTCAAGTACTCCTGACTGGGATTCAAACCCTTATCTCCCTATAATTTGCAGTCTAGTTCAACACAATATTGGTGCCTTAGACCACGCAGCCACATAAACAGATGATAGCAATTTTTTTTAAATTGCCATTATGATGATTGTTTATTGCGATAGTGATGAGCCTAGAACAAAGAATCCGGTAGGTAATGTATTAAGTATGGAAACATCGCCACTAGGTGTGGTGCATTAGATTAAGTCAATAAATTCTCATGTGTTTTTCAGACTTCAACCGATCTCCACGTATAAACATGAGAAATTACCTGCGTAATAGACCCGATTCAGTGACCGCATGGTCTAACTCTTGCAGTAGACTAGACTGCAGATGATGGGAAGATCGAGGTTCGAATCTCAATCCGGTGAACTGAGGTTGTTTTTCCAAAATTGTTTTCCATTATTCCTCCATTCGGGTACACTTCCTCTGAATATAACCTTCCTATTCCCTAAAACCCTCAACGTATTTAGTACATAAGCATATAAAAATATTAGCACCGCGTCTTACTACCCATTCGGGTTATACGCTTTAAGTACTAACTACGCTAATGGATTAGGAATTGGGAGGGTTGAATTAGAGTAAGTGAACCCGCATTTGCGTGGAGGGAGAGTGGAAAACCATTTAGGAAAAACCACCCCCAGTTCACCCGACCGAGATTTGAACCTTGATCTCCCCGTCCTCAGCAGTCGGGCTCAACACGACTAGCGCGTTAGCCAACTACGCCACCGATGTGGGTCATAAGCATATAATCCAAACGGGTAGTAAGACGCGGTGCTAAAAAAAACTTCACCATAAATATGACATATTGACTCAATCGATAGTGCTTCTATTTATTGAGCTAAAGTTTCTGTGATTGATTCTTGGAATAAACAAAAAATTATATTAGATTAAACTTTCCCTTTCATCATGATTTATGAATGGCCGTAGGGATAGATTATTTGTACGTTGTAGAATTAAGCTAGTCTGTAGTTAGTTGTTCGCTGATATAAGTTGATTCATATTGTTCGCTTTAAATATAAGTACTAAATAAATCATAAAAATATAATCGTACAACAGAGCCTGTAGGCCCAGTAAACTTCAACGCTACAGTGAATCACGCTAACAAGTTATTCTCAAGGTGGCTTGAAAATGTAACAGCTTAGCGAACTTGCTAACCCCACGAGACCAAACACCTAAACCTTGTTTAGCTATATTAGGTGAAGGTTCCGACGCCATCACCGATAGCTCTCTCACTTGTATGCCAAATGGCTTTCCAGACACAGATGTTTCTACAAGACAGTATCTGTAGGAACTTTTCATATTGCCCTGAGATCATTATTTATTGAATAGCTCGTCCTGCACAGTTTCATCTTGGCCCCAAGTCATTGGAGATGTGGCGTTAGTGGGCGGGGGACTTTTAGGGGAAGGGAGGGGGATAGAAGGATGTTCAGGCGAGCCAATCGATACCCAGTCTCCAAATATTCTTAGCTCCATTCCAAGAGAACTTTCTTGGAACTTTTCTGGTTGTTTTCAAAGGGTTGTAGATTCTTAAGACTTACTATTATTACTTTCTTATAGTAGAATTTATTATTCAATCATATTCTTCAGTTGCACATGAGGTATTAATTATATTTTATAAATGGCTTACACTGTATTGGATATATAGTATTTTATATATAGTATAAACTGTAATATATCTTCCATATAATTGTAAGATATTTTATAAGATATATTTTAAAACAAATTATTTTTCTATGATCGTTCTTACAGTGTCTTAACATGCCGTTTCAGTGCCCAAGTTTCATTTTTGAATAAGCCTAATTCATAATATTTTTATAACAAAATAGTTACAATTTAATAAGAATGCTTGTTTGTTTGGAATAGGATAAGATAATAGAGAATATAAACAAAAGTTTTTGCGTGAAAGAAAATACGAAGAAACGAATTTTATTTTTATGAAATGAGCGTCAACATATTCGTTTTTAATCAGATTAAATGTGAAAATGAAGCTCTTTTTCTGAAGAACATCCTTCAATACTAAATTTGGACATTTCCAAGATTTTAACAAAGTATTTAAAATATTATTGCAGTTTTAACCTCAATATCTTATTTATTTGTTTAAAAAATACAATCAGCCTAACCTAAATTAAGTTATTCCTACTGTTCGATCACTTAGTATTAAAAAAAATCGTATTAATAAAATAAACAATTTAAAATTATGTGGTGTTATAGTTATAACATTTAACATGTAAGAGGTCTAAAAGTGTTTACAGATTTCTAAAACCTATATTTCAATCGGATTTATAAAAGTGACGTTTATATAAGGCTCAACACTATATCATAGTATGGCTGTATGTTATGTTTTGCAATTAAAATATACTTATATTTTGTAACAGTGTATCAAATCGTGATTAATTGTATTTATTTATATATTGTCAATACAAAACCCTCTTGATCTTCGATAAAAATATATAGTGAAAATAGTCAACAATCCCAGGTAGAATGGGATAATAGTACCCTAATGTGTGTATATGGTTATTTTTCAAATAAAAATAATGTACTTGGCTTCATGTTTGCTTTTATTTACAGAGATATTGTAACACAATGTTTCATATTTATCTAGTATATTATGAATTATCGTAAATAGATATATTGCTTTACATATTGAGGTTGTTGATTTAAATAAAAAATAAAAATAATCAAATCTTAAATAGTTTTCATCATATACTTAAAGAAAATAAGTTTTATGTTTTCGTTATATTTAGTTCTTACCTCTGTATTATTTACAATGCCTTTCATTTAATTTTATTTAAACTCATATTTTTAGTACAAAGGACTGTTAGGAACACATGTGATGTTTATGTCTTCCACAGCTGATCTTTATTTCAGTGCTCTGCTTCGAATAGGGCTTTCCAAAAGGGTTGGTGGGTGTTTTGGGGCTTCATTCTCTACTTCCCTTCCTCAAAGTATTAGTAATAATATGTTTTTGCATTCTCATTTAATGCCTAGGATTTTTACTTTCACTTAAAGTTTTAAAACGTTTATAATACCTATAACCATACTTATGTTTATAAAGAACTTAATTTGTTTCAAGAAAGATGTAAGTTATACAAAAAATTGCTTTAATAATTGTATTGAGGGAATTTAGAACAAGCCATTTCAAGTATTCCCCCTCTCAAAATAAATGTCTAGTAACGGCTCTGACTTAGAATAAATCAAAAAATGCCTATGCTCTTAATTGGCATAAAATTAAACATCTATTTCAAACAAAGCCTAGTATTTAACTGTTTGCTCCTAAATTTTTCTCCGCAAACTTATATTATTTTTAATTGAATTTATGAGTAGAAAAATATATTCCTAATAAACGTCAACCTTAGATTATATCACTGTTTTGTAGGTCTATCAATCATTATATTTATGATTTGTAGCTTAATTTATGTATGATAAATATCAATATTAAGTGTGATTTTTACTTTGTCTATATAAATGTATATTCACTTTTGCTCAGTTAGTAGCCTGTCACCCTACTGATCGAAGGAGACTGGATTAGATTCCCGGCATGGGAGAAAATTTATAATTGTTGAAAATATGGGTTTACCTCTTCAAATTGATAAGTCAACGGCCGGCGACTGCATGTTGTGCCTGTCCTAGTCTTATGTTAGATTATAAGGCCTAGCAAGCCGTTAGCTCTTGAAAAAAAAACCTGACCCAGGCCACAGGCTGAAATCAGTAATGGATGCAAGAAAAAAGTAAATATTAATGCATATATATAATAAAAATTCAAATCTGACTGTACCTTCGAGTTTGTCTGTTCGTAGCCACTAAACTCAAAAAGTACTCGTTAGATTGAGACGGGACTTTCTTTTGTAGTTCTTATTTTTAATAAACCTTCAATTTTTCTCATAAGCAAGCGAAACAAAGTCTTAAAAAACCGACTGTAATGTAGACATTTCCATCTTAGTTTTAGAACAATTCAAATAACTTAATTTTTAATGTAGAGATAATCTTCATAAGCCAATTATAGGTCTCCTTGAAAATGAGGGCTAAGGATAACTCAACCAACCAATTATAAATCTTCTTGGCAACGATCGCCTTAGGATATAATCAAACATGAAGAATTGTGTGCGATTTTGGCTTTAAAATGATCAGCTAAAGGATCCAAGCCACACAGTATAATTTCAATAATTTTATGAAGTTGCATGTAAATATTATATTTATTTAGTCTTGTTTTTTGGTACTAAGCCAACATCACAGCTTTGTTTAATGAGCTAGGTCCCTTAATATAGATTTTTTCTGTCAATTTACTTCAGTTTTGTTTACACGATCATAAATCGCTTTTAGTGTTCATTTCAACAATACCTCCATGTAAGAGAGTAACTGTTCACGCACTTGCGTTGGCATCTTAAATTTATTAATACTTTCATCTATTTCATGCTTTTGCTTGTGAATTAGATTTATTTAGTTTTGTTTCATGATATTAAACCAACAGTACAATTTTATTTAGTGTGACAGGCTAATTACTATAGAGTTCTTCTTACAATTTACTCCATTTTTGTTTCTTTGATATTATATTTGATTTAATAAAACTCTAAGAATTGATTGTGTATTCTAATTTTCGTGGAGTTTTCCTTTGTTTTAGGGTTAGGATAATAATACCAAATAATTCATTTTTGGAATGTTTGCCTACTCATTTGATTGTTGCCGGTAAGCTCAAAAAGTAGGTCTAATCAATATCGGATCAAAACAGGCATTGTTCTGTTGTAGGTTGCACTACTAAGCCATATACCATGATGATATCTCATCAGCAAGTGAGTAAGAGTAAAAAATAAAAAACTGGTGTAAGCAGTGAATAATCGCCGCGGCTGGTATTGTGGGTACCTAAGACGGCTTGTTATATGAGCTGTGGTGTGGATGTGGGAGGAAAAGGGAGTTAGTCCGCGTTTCTTCGTGAATCTTCGTGTGTACATTAAACAATGCTCAACGAAGTTTCCTTCTTTTCTAGCATTTGAAATTATAAAATGTGTTTTGGCATAGTTTTAATTAGAGCAAAGTCGCTGGCAAATGCTAATTATAAATATTTTTGTTTCAATCCCAGACAAATTTTCATTTAAAAAAATCTTAAAAGCTTAGTTATATATTTGATCAGATTTATATTTATTTTAATTTTAGATTAGTTCTTTTTAAATGTTGCATCATCTAAAATTATGTAAAATTAAAAAGTTAACAAATCTAAAAATAATTTCTCTTACTCGGAATAGTATTAATTCAAATTCAACTTTTTTAAAACCAAATTTTTCATCACGACAACGAATATGTTAGCGATATTTTAACATTATCGATTCGAACAACAGTATAATATTTAAAGAATTTAGAATATTTGGACTATCACTAATGTACAAAATCTATGAGGGATTAAATTCGTAAAGTATAAGTTTTATTAAATAATTTAAGTTTAGATTATTTGGTGTTGGTTGGAAATCTTTAAGCATTGATTAATAGCGAGTTATGAAATTAACAAGATAAAAGTATTACTATTATGAATTATATTAATAATAAAAATTGTAATTTTAATATATTATTATTATTTATGATATTTTTACTATTATATATTATCATATATTTTATCAGCTCTTGGTGATCAATGTGAGTCAAAGTCGGGTAATTTGTGTTGTTTTTTTCTGGCATTGTTGACTTTGGGTTCTGGCTGAGAATGAATGTGTGGAGAACTGCGTATGAATAATAATAATATTATTTAGCACCACCTCTTACTACCCGTTCGGGTTATACGCTTTAAGTACTAGTTACGTTAATGGATTTAGGAATTGGGGAGTTTGAATGAGAGGAAGTGAACCCGCATTTATGTGGAGGGTGTGTGGAAAACTATTTAGGAAAAATCACCCCCAGTTCACCCGACCGAGATTCGAACCTTGATCTCCCCGTCCTCAGCAGTCGAGTTCAACACGACTAGCGCTTTAGCCAACTACGTCACCGAGGCGGGTAACCATGTAAGCCATTATGGCAATTTCTTTATCATAGCTAACTGCGAATATCTATCAAAAATGAAGTGAAGCCAATTTAAAACAAAGACTTTCTCAATTATTAAATAAAACAAGATTTCTGATCATTTCTAGATACAATTATGTGAAAATACAAAGTATAATATGTGCTTCAAATACACAATGTTTACTTACCAAACTGTAGGTGACCTGGTGGTCTAGGGGTAAGTTGTCGGACTTCTATGCTGGCGGCCGGGGTTCAATCCTCAGTCCCGGCACAGATTTATCTGATTTCCAAACCCTTCCTTCACCTCTGACAAGACATCTTGGGAATGTGGGGAATGCCAGGCCTCCAACGTGGTTCGGATTCCACGTTAAACTGTAGGTCCTTCATTTCATCTCACAATCACCCTACCATTACACATTAGTGTAAGTGCGTACAACCCGAACGGGTAGTAAGACGCGGTGCTAATAATAATAATAATAATACCAAACTCATCCCAGTGTCTGTAAGATCGCATCACAACAGCCCCTTTGCCCATTTTACCCTTTTCCCCCGTTCTTATATCTTTACCCTTCTTAACCCTTTTTCCTTTTTACCCCCTTTTTCCCGTTGGATACTTTACCATACATTTGCAGCTTTAACCACTATTATTATTATTATTATTATTATTATTATTATTATTATTATTATTTGTTATGATTATTATTTAGCACAGCGTCTTACTGACCGTTCGGGTTATACGCTTTAAGTACTAATTACGTTAGTGGATTAAGAATTGGGAAGGTTGAATTAGAGGAACTGAACCTGTATTTGCGTGAAGGTAGAGTGGAAAACCATTTATTAAAAAACCACCCCAGTTCACCCGACTGAGATTCGAACCTTTATCTCCCTGTCCTCAGCAGTCAAGCTCAACACGACTAGCACGTTATCCAACTACGCCACCGAGGCGGGTAAACCACTTTTAATTTTTATACTCTTTTTACTTTCATCAGATTTACTTTTAGCCCTTTTTACAATTGTTGCCTTTTTAATAATTTTTCTTTCTCCCCACTTTCACTTACTAAACTTTTTAATCTTTTTACTTTTAATCCTTTTTATCCTTTTAATTCTTTTTTAAAAGATTATGTATTTAATTTTTAAATTTCTTTAAGAATCTTTAGATATTTTACTCATCTTAATCTGATAAATCTTATTGTAAAAAAGTGTAAAAAGTACACAAATGGTCAAAAATAAACGAATGAAAACATATTTAAAATATAGAATTAAAGGAGAAATTAAAAAGGGTAGAAATAACAAAAACTAACAACAGAATTGGAAGAATAAAAAGCAAAAAAGTGAGAAAATGAAGGGGGCAAAACAGGACAAAAATGAGATAAATTGCAAAAAATAGAAAAATTATGAAAATTAGAAAAAGGGCAAAAAATAGAAAAAGCCTATAATGTGCTAAATGGACCAAACAGGCAAAAGTGGCAATGGAGTCAAAAATAACAAAACACATCAAAAGAAAATAATCAGAATGGTAATATGGGAAAAAAGTGAATAAAATTTATAAGAAATAAAATGAGTTAATGATTAAAAGTGCCAAAAGAAAAAGAAGCTTAACTAGGTCAAAATGTGTTAAATCGCAAAAATATTAAAAAGAAAAATGTTAAAAGTGTTAAAGAAAGTAAAAATGCCAAAAAAGCAATTTGTACAAAAAGGGTAAGGGTATTGATAAATAATATTTTTTTAATAGATTTACCTTGCATCATTTTACACTTCTTACCCTTTTAATCAATGTTACACTTTTATGTATACTTTTTAAACTTTTTAACCTCTAGCGTTTTTATTTGATCTACTTTTCTCCCTTTTTTACACTTTTTACACATGTTTAACCTTTTTACACTTTTAACCTTAAAATATTTATTCCGAGCCAAGCTATTCACATCATGCAATCTAGTTATTAATAATAATAATAATTGCATCATGATTATATTGTTAAACATTATATCAATATTTTAATGATATTGATAATGATATACTAAAAATCTTATTAGTAATACCAATATTAATAATTTTACTAAAAATAATATTATTTTTTACAGGTCCCTTGCCTTTTCCAAATAGAGTGATACATCATGGTATATAAAAATCGCCTTTTATTAGATCATATAAATTCATACTCTTTCCTTGTTTGTGGTCATG
Organism: Timema cristinae; assembly: GCA_039000515.1. NCBI lineage: Eukaryota > Metazoa > Arthropoda > Insecta > Phasmatodea > Timematidae > Timema > Timema cristinae. The sequence goes on from JBCFYV010009882.1 coordinate 37,813,632, forward strand.
TATAATTTATATTCGTCGTCTGCTCTAAGGCGTCACTCTCATGTTATACCAAACTACCATGACTGGGATATTGGAGTTTTATCCCTGTTTGGGTGTACTGAGGGTGATTTTTCAAAAATGCTTTTCCACCCAATATTCACGCAAATGCGGGTACACTTCATCTATAATCAACTTTCCGCATCCATAACTTATTAGCGTAGTTAGTAGTATACAGATGTGTATTGCATGAACATATCGTAAGATGCGTAGATTTAAAGAAAAAATGAAAAAAAAGTTATACTTGTCTTGGTGGTACTCATATTCCTTCCACTTTTACTTTTGTAACGGCAATGTGTTGTTTTCCCTTGTGTTGGTAGCACCATTTCAAAAAATATGGGCTATTCTAGCAAATGGAAGTCATTAAGAGGACGTATATGACGTTTTTTTAAAATCGGTACGGTTCAGAACCACTAGTATGAAAGAATGTTGGTAGACTAGATTAGGTTATGTTATGTTATGTTATGTTATGTTATGTTATGTTATGTTATGTTATGTTATGTTATGTTATGTTATGTTATGTTATGTTATGTTATGTTATGTTATGTTAGGCTAGTCATTGCCCTGATATCTCTTCTGCTCTTTCAGAACTACTAGAATGAAGGAATTATATTAGGCTAGATTAGGTTAGTCAAAAAAGATTGAAAGGAAAAGACATAAACGAGTTTTGTAAATACAAAAATTTACCAACAATAATAAGTATTTGAATATACATCGGTTGCAAACACACATGGTTATTTTTCCCAGGGCGCAAACACACACGGGCACAACCAACACGTAGCCTTTGTAACACCCCTCATTATGTCATTTCTTCTCATTATGCAACTCATTCACTTGAGCAATTTTCAATAAAAATATGCAGAATGGGTTATTTTTTTAATTAATTCTTTTTATATTAAATACAGTACGTTAAATTACATTAGTACTTTACAGCATTAGTATATTTAACTACTTGTTAAAGCTTTATTCTTTCACATCAATTATTTATATCCAAGTTTATTCTTTGCACAATTATGTATATTGCATTAAACACAATTACTTGAAAGCTTTTATTACTTTACCTATAGTTAGAATATTATTTACATTTGTCGTAACGGCTTTAAATATTTCAAACAAGGTTGGATTAGATTATTTATCTGGTAGAGAGATAATACATTTTTTATATGAATCAAATATAAAGAGAATCGAAGACATGAGTTTCGTTTATTGAATTTTATAAAACTGTATCAAAGTACTAGTATGGATTTATTTCAATTAATAACTAAATCTAATTTGATTTTAATATCCAGTTTTTTATTATTTAAAAACAGTACTTTGATGACTCACAAAACACCTTTCGAAGGTGGATTACATAGGTAAATGGAATAATCAATAAACTTTAGTTTATAATAAAATAAACCAAACATTTACATTTTAGTAAGTAGATATATTAAGGCGATTGGCCCTTTTCATTTGGCGTGGAAATGCAGAGCCATGAGAACAAACGGTTATCTTCAAGAATTTTTCTTGTTTTGCAATGTTCTTTTCGGAAACGGTTTGTTCAAGAATAGACGCATGTTGATTAACTTATACTTTTTATACATACACCTCCTCTATAATTTTAACAGTGATCAAATATCGATAAAATTGACATTTTTCAATATAAAACTGCCGGATTCATAACAAAAAATAAGAAAATGTATTGATGTTTATTAATTGTTACATTATCTTAGAAAGGGTGATGAAAATATTAACATAAAAATTTCACTCATTCTCGAGAAGACTGATATATCCAAACTTATGATTATTCCGCAAGACCTGTCCGGTAGCTAGCTCCATCTATGGTTTCCATGATCCATCTGTTCTTGTTGGTGCGGAAGGATACTTTGGTCGGTTGTGAAGCCACGCCACGCCTTTCACCCTCCCGCCCACCATCCCACAAAATAGATTTTAGACTTGCACTCGACCGGGCCAAGGGCCTTAATATATGCGGATTAGAAAGGGAGAGTTTTTGGATGGTGAGCGTACCATTTTGTAAAGTAGGGCCTACTACTAAAAGCAAGCAATCAGTTAATTTGTTAAAAAATTAATATAGTTTAAAAAAACTTTAACTGTGTTTAAATAAAACATTTTTGTAAATTAAAAATAAAATTTATTTGAAAATATTCAAAATAAAATTTTAAATGTCTCCCAATTTTTTCTTTTTAAAGATGCATGGGTATTGAACTAAGGGGGTTGTCAAAATACTCCTCTTGAAGAAAAACATTATTTTATATTCCCCTCCAAGAATAAACACTCTGAACTTCAAACAATAAGTGTAAACCTCCAACCTCTTCTTAAATATCGACATTCATCCCTTTGATTTGTCACTTTTCATTAGGAGCACGGTGGGGGGGGGGGGGGGGGGGGGGTGGAGGGTGGAGGGGGAGAGTTTTCAAAGAGAGGGATCCACGCATCCTTGCACCTTTTGATGTGTACTGTTATCTACAGTGCGTCGGAAGTCAGATTTCAGATCTGCAAACTCGTCGTAACGCGTCACAGGACCAGCGCTCGCTTTGTTCTTACGTTTTCTGATAGTCTGGATTTGAATGCTACGCTTGGGTTTTCAGTTTGGTGTACACATAGACCAATCAAAGTAACGTCTGTTTTAGAAAGGATTTTGTTTGAAAAATCATATAGCTAGAGTTGTGTTATCTCCACTTGTGGGATAAATATAAAAATAAATATTATTTAATATTTTAATTTTCGATTTTAAAGTAGGCCCTATAATAGTTTAACCTATATAATTTATCTGCAAATAATTTAAATTAATGCCACAACTGTAATAAATGTTAAACTTTCAATATATGTACGTGATTATTATTAATAATAAGTTGATTCTATGTATTTAAAAAAATTGGTGTGTACTGGTAGGTATTTTCCCTTTTGAGTCATGTTCTACTGAAGACGTAATGTTTAATTATTTGAGTTCGAGTAATATATTAAATGGCATAACATGATCAGTGGGGGTACTGGTGCAATGTTTATTGATATGCCCTTAAAAGAAGGAATTTTTTATAAAAGTGGATCTAAAAAATCATAGCTTATATGACAATGTTGTTAATAATTTAATTAATACCACATATGAAAATATTTTGTTTTTATTTATAAATATATTTATACATATATAACTATATATATTTATACATATATAATTATATATATTTATACATATATAATTATATATATTTATACATATATAATCATATATATATTTATACATATATAATTATATATATTTATACATATATATTTATATATATAATTATATATTTATTTATATATATTTTATATAAAATAATATTAAATTATTTTTTTCTAAAATATTCATCAACTTTTAGTTAGTATTCCTGGGTTAAAAAAAGAAGTTATTTGCCATACCTGTATTTGTATTTAATTTTATCTAGCAAAATTTACATATAATTTAATATTACACGCTTGTAGTCTAGGAATATATATTTAGGGATTATTCCATTCCCCTCACAGCCATAGTTAGAAAAAATGTTATCAATTAAAATCCTTTTGTTTTGAATAATAGTCACCTTACAATGTATCAAATAAAATAGTCAACATTAATAATTTTCATATAGCTACATTGAAATGAATTGTTGTTGATTCATGCCCCAGATTATTATAAAGTAGATAGATTTTAACTTTTTCTTACAATATCATTGATATTTAATTCATGTGATCGCTGGTTTTTAATTATGAGTGAGCAAGTCCCATTAACATTTATTCCGTTTTGTTCTTTGCAAATAGCTCGTTATTCATTTTGAGTTTTACTATTCTGATGTTACCAAACCTACTGGCAGATTTAAAAATAATGGACGCTAAATAAAAATATTCGGGATTGGAGAAAAAAGGGAGTCATTTTAAATAATTAACAGTTCAGCTACTTTAATTAATGAAGAATTTTATATAGTTGAGTTTTTAACTAGCACTGAAGGATAGTTGATCAGCTAAGGAAAACGCTAAATGAGATTGATACTAACAGTCGAGATGTATTGTAGTTTTGTTTATTTCCTCACCAGTTTCTGTTTGTAGACATATAATGTGCAGTCCAGTAAAGTTATCATCGGTCTCATTTAAACTTAACAAACCTCCCTGCAGTTCCATTACAGCTTTGTCAAAGGTATAATTTAAAACTTTAATTCAAAAACAATGTTATTCATTTATAATCCACTTAGCTTCGCATAGCTAACTATCTAATCATTAGACTTTATACTTACATATATATTTAAATTTTTGTTCTATTCTCCATATTAATAAAGGATTCTTTCGTTAAAGGAACTAAATTGTTCATTGATACCTGCAGACTTTCCATATCATTGTTTAGCAATTGAACAACTTTTGAACTAACAACATTTTGTGATTGTATTCACTTTGTGTCAGCATCCACTAACTACAAAGTATTATAGAGACATTTTGTTTAAAAACTTTTGGACTTAAAATTTCCTCTTTGTTTTATTTCATTAGAATTATTTGAGTTAAAGTCTTAATCACATTTGTAAAATTATATCTTAGGGCATGCAATGGCGACTTCCTCGATTACCAACAAGTTGTTGATTTTTTTTACAAACTATTCTAGCAGACCAAGAAGTACAAATACTTATATCTTTTACTACTATTTAAAAAAAAAAGACTACGATACCTCTCACTAGATCAAATAATTGTTTGACTTCAAGTGATTCTGACGTAGACTCACTTAAAATTATGTGTGGTGCAATGTGTACTATACATATGTGATATTATTATATTTAGTTTTAAATTTGGCCTACACCCCCAACATATATATTTAATAACAGCTTCTCTATCATAAAGTCACCACGAATTTTATTTAGATCCAGGAAACAGTCTTTTAAATTATCTTCTATAAGTTTTATAAATCTTTCTGACCAATGATCACTTGCTAGAGTAAACCCTAGAAAGGATTCATTCCCATTAAGAATTTTTGGTACAGCGTTCTAGCCTTTTTCAATGTTGACATATCAAACTACTAAACAAAGTTTATATTTTTAATTATCTATTGAGTTGTGTCATAGATAATGAATATATATATATATTCCTATGGCATTTAAAATTTTCATCTTTATTATATTTATTACATAATTATTATATCTGTTTTACTAGCTCCTATATTTAGTTATATTCTTTTTATTGAATATCGCATATAGAAAAACACAAAAATATAGTCATTTTCTCTTCCTTAAAGATCTCAAAGAACTCTGGGCCCATTGTGGTCACACCGTCAGAGCCATGAAATGGTACTCCATTGATTTATATATAAGAACGTACACTACGTGCAACTAATATAGAAAGTTAAACTTCTGTAACCACGCCCATTCATAAATCATAAACACATATATTAATTTTTGTGAACTATTTTATTTTATTGTGAAAAATGTATTGATGACAATTCAGATTATATCTAGATTTAATATGATTGTACGAGTCATATATATTTTAGCCAGACAAGATAAATTAACTAGGGGCTTATTTCATCATAAAATAATATCTTTAAAATTAAATCAAATTAAACTATGTTTTTTATAAAAAATCGAGTTCAAGTTTTAGAGTACAGTCACACCCTTAGGAAAAATTAATATTAATAAGACCTGTGTCTTCCACTGAGATATTAGTCTTTTTAAGTAAATTACACTCACAGAGAGATTTTTTTTTGTTTCATCCATAAATATATAAGATATATTCTTAAAGCTGACATTTGTATCCTTAATTCCCTAGAGTGGTTTGAAAACTTAGATCAGTCAGTAGCGTGTCTACCTACTGAGCTAAGTGTCCCAGGTTTGATTCCTGGCATTGCCTAAAATTTATCATTGATTAAAACATGGGTATACCTTTCCACATTGATAAAATAACGGGCGGGACTGGATGTTGTGCCTGTCCTATTGTTAAGTTATATTATAAGGCATATTAAGCTACGACAGGCCTAGCCAGCCGATAATGGGAGAAATATATGATATGAATAATAAACTGAACTAGGCCAGAGGCTGGAAACAATAATGGATGTAAAGTAAATACCACAAACCTATTTAATATTATCGCTTTCATGAGTAATGATATGATATTTACAATTATAAATTTAATTATTTTGTTATAGTTCCCTCCTGTGCATTGTCGTTGGTATGCCTAGATATTTACATTATGGAGGAGGGGAAATACTGCGATTCACCAAGCTCCCTTAATTTCTCTGGTTTCTCACCAGAAAGTTTATATTTATATTGTATGATTTATCCCCTCTCCTTTTATATATATTAAAAAATATTCTTATATACACTAGATGTAATAAATGCATTTTTAATGAAAAATTTAATTGATATATATTAGTGTAGCAAGTATAAATATAATTCCTAAACATTTGGAATATGACCCGATAAGACAAAATATTAACACAACATCAATAATCATTATTATAAACGTTGTTTTATTATTTAGTACCGTGTCTTACTACCCGTTCGGGTTATACGCTTTATGTACTAATTACGCTAATGGATTAGGAATTGGGAAGGTTGATTTAGAGGAAGTGAACCCACATTGGCGTGGAGGGAGAGTGGAAAATCATTTTTAGGAAAAACCACCCCCAGTTCACCCGACAGAGATTCAAACCTCGATCTCCCCGTCCTCAGTAGTCTAGCTCAACACGACTAGCGCGTTAGCCAACTACGCCACCGAGGCGGGTCATAAACGTTGTTAACAGGCACAAACTACGTTATAGTGACATTAATTAATATCTTGAGCTTTTCAATAATTAGATCCACATTAAAATTTTTCGCGGGTGTTTGTTCAATATATGTAAGCATCTACTTATCCAGGTGGCACTAGATTATTGTAGATCTAAGTTTACTCTTGACCTGGTAGGTTCATAAAATGCTCATTCACAAGTGGTACTAGTGACAGGAGGCATGTTAAAGTTTTTGGGAGCCTTCATAAACTGCATAAACACATTTTACACACCTATGGTCTGAAATCAGTTCAGAAAATATACCACAATATACGTATTTGTTTTAGAAACATTATTTTATCTTCCAAATCCTTGAAAGAACGGCAGAAAATGCTTGATAAAAGTTAAATATTGGCTATGTCATTGTCAAGTTTAATCTTATCTTTGGTTTTAACAATTTTAATTTTTTATCATATCTTTGAAAATATTAGTTTAGACTTTTGTATGAATTTTAGTTTTCCTGATTTCTCCAAAGTGTTTGTTTTCCTAGCTGTCGTTTAAGCATCAAGATACTGGTATTTGTTACTGCTGGGATTTCAAATTTATATTCTTCACTTATCTTAGTTTTGCAATAAGGTTAATTGAAAAAAATATTCTCAGAACGTTGTTTATAATGGTCAAGAGATTAAAATGAGACTATTAAAGTTATTTTCTGACCCTGAAAAGTTTCATAAGAATATTCTTCCATCTAAATGCCTTTCCACTCTTAAACTGCATAACACGCCTAATGGTATGCGCAGTTGCAAGATCTTACCCGCATGAGACAAATTTTATATTAGAAACTTATAAAGTTGTACAAAGTATATACACTTTATAGCAATACGTTTGAAGTTTGGCTTATAAAATAATTGTGTCTATTATTATTATTATTATTATTATTATTAATATTATTATTATTATTATTATTATTATTATTATTATTATTATTATTATTATTATTATTATTATTATTATTATTATTATAAACCAGATGTTCATAGACACTACACCAGTCAACTGCGATGAGTAAGTTGGGAATAATGTTAAACTTAAAATGTGTTTCACAAGTCAGTTAAGATAAATTGTCTTCCTCCCCTCTATCCGAGCGAATGTGTGTACTCTTTCTTAAACAATTACCTAAATAATTCACACATTATTAGATTGGTTATAATATAATACGTTATCATAAACTTATTCGATAACACAATTAAATCACCTAAAACCATTTTGTTTCACAACAAAATATATATCGAAACACTACATCAATAGCTCACAACTGATAGACAGGCTTCTTAGGTACGTTTGAAACAGCTGTGTTTATCCTTTCTAAAAGATACGTTAGTTACCATTTCTGACTGTTATCAGTAGGGGTACTCATTGGTGCTAAGTTCAGCAGAGCTATATTTATAGTTAAAAGTAGTGCTAAATTTGACGCCTGTATTTTGGCTGTCAGCAACTTATAAGAAAAATAAAAACATGTCATAAGAATGAGAAAAGTTAAGAGTAACTGTGAACAAATCAATGATAAAAATCAACTCCAAATAATGATTTTTGTTTTGTGTGTATTTTGCGTGCATTTTTTAAGACCATGATTATATAAACCAATGAAATACAAACTAGCCTGAAGCACACACACACACACACACACACACACACAAAATTCAATCTCCAATCTGACAATTCCACAATAATAAACTTTTGACCATTCTGAGAATGGAACCTGGGACGCCTAACACAGTTATTACTAGCGCTACCAAATAAGGTATGGTGTTGGACTCATGCCAGTGAATTGGGCAAGGATTCCAGCCCTTACCTGAATACTAGCGGTGAGAAAGTATAATGAGAGTATAACGCCTTGGATCGATCGGCCACCACTGAGGGTAGCTGGTTTCTTCGTAATTTATTTCAAAAATAAATATGAGATATTCAAATAATTTCTTTCAAATAATATACCCGTGTAAGATCAAAAGTAAAAAAGTTTTTTTTTCAGAAAACTTATTTTCAGAGTTTTACTTTAAATATTTCAATATGATGTAATTTTAATAAGTCTAGATATTTTTTTAACCTCGTGTAATAGATATCCATTTGAGACTTTGCAAGCGTTTTTCATGACCATCACTACAGCCACAATACAATTATTGGCTTTTTCACAATATTGGAACGAGACGTAGGAATTACATACTTGGAAAATCCTGAAACTAGGACTCTACAATATTAATATTCATATTTTGTAAAAGTTTAATGATTTAAAACTAGTTTTGTGTTATTACTTTTATTCAATGCATCAGTGAATGGTATATGATATAACGTAATTATTTCATAAAATATTTATATATATTATGTATGCCATATATGTATATATATTTTATTTTTTATAAACATTTTACGTGTATATTTATATATCGTATATTATATGTATATTATATATGTAATATTTATGTATATTTATAATATTTAAATATATTTAACATACAATAAATATATAATATTTATGTATATATATACATATATACTATTAAAATATATTTTAAATGCAATAAATATATATATATAATATATAAAATACATACAAATATGGCATATTTAATATACACATACATGGTGTATATATATAATGTGAGGTATTACAGCAAGAATAGAAGGAAGGTATTATTATAATACCCATTTTTAAAAAGGAAGATATAAAAGAATAATAATTCTAGAGGTATCTCACTACAAACAACATGTTATAAAATTTTATCTAAAATAATTTTAATTAGTTTTACCTCATTTGCAGAGGAAATAATTGGGAATCACCAGTTTTGAGCTCGATGAAATAAATCAACAACGGATCAGACTTTTACAATTCGGCAAAGTTTAGAAAACAGTGGTAATACAACAAGATGGTTCATATATTATACATGGTTTTTAAAAGATCCCAAGAGTCATTTAAAAAAAAAAAAGATTGTATGAAAATTTAGTTATTATTTTTATTATTTAGCACCGCGTCTTACTACCCGTTCGGGTTATACGCTTTAAGTACTAACTACGCTAATGGATTAGGAATTGGAAAGTTTGAATAAGAGGAAGTGAACCCGCATTTTCGTGGAGGGAGAGTGGAAAACCATTTAGGAAAAACCACCCCTAGTTCACCCGACCGAGATTCGAACCTTGATCTCCCCGTCCTCAGCAGTTGAGCTTAACACGACAAGCGCGTTAGCCAGCTACGCCACCGAGGCGGGCGAAAATTTAGTTAAATTTGGGATTCTCAAATACTTGTTAAACTAATTGAGATATGTTTGACTGATACGCGTGGCAGGGTGCGAAACGGATTTCACTTATAAAATACTTTCAACACACACAGAAAGTTGAAACAAGGAGATGCACATTCCTCATTACTATCTAGACTTAGAGTTTGCTATTAGGGTAAGGCAAGATAGTAGGGAAAGGTTGCCATTAAAAGGTACATTGCAGCTATTAGGATATGAAGATGATTATATTTGTTGGGCATTAGTAAGGAAGCTCTTGCAAGAAATGCAGAGATTTATTTTAGAGGCTAGGTAGGAAATATATTTAAAAGTGAACTCTGACAATATTAATCATATGATTACAAAGTGAACACAGATTGAGGACGGTAAGTTAGATATCACTACGAGAAACATATCAATTGACACGTTTAATGATTCTAAACATTTAGGAGCAATTTTAACTAGCCATAGCGATTTTAGATTGGAAATTTGGGAAAGAATACAGTCGGAAAATGCACACTACTACCCGATCAGTAAGTCGCCATCTCATCTGCTGTCAAGGAATGTGAAACTCAAAAGATACAAAATAATAATCATACCGGTTGTTCTCTATAGGTACGAAATGTGGTCTTTTACTTTACATGACATAAACAAATTTGTGGTTTTAGAAAACAAGATACTTAGGAAGAAAATTTGGTCCAAAGAGGAATGATGTTACTAGGGAGGGGAGGAGGCACATAATTATGAGTTACATACCCTGTACTCATCACAAAACATTGTTATGATATTATGACTGGCAAATCCAATGGAAAGAGATCATTGGGAAAACCTAGAGGCAGATGGGAGGACAACATTAAAATTGATCTCAAAGTAGTTAGGGTGTAATGAGGTGGACTGGTTAGATTTAGCTCAAGATAGGGATAGGTGTCGTAAGTTTGTAATTTTGACAGTGAACTTTCAAGTTCCTAATTCCATAGAGAAAGTAGGTTTATCTGTCAATGTGATATATGTAAATACATATGATATATAATTATATAATGTATATAAAAATGAAATAAATATATATGCATGGTTATATATATTATGTAACGTTTCTATGATACTTCTGACAAAACGGTGAAAGGTTACTGGTTTTATCTGGTTGCCCGGTAGCCATCCCTACTACAGCACAACCGGGGAACCGTAGGGACTTACCTTGGTTAGGATGGACCCCGAGTGGTAGGGGTTGGGATGGATGGTTTGCGGGGAATGAGACTGGCGAGTTAGTCCAATAAGATATATTTATTAATCTAGTCAGATGTTAAACTACTACATGAGTAACCGGATAGACCTCCCGTGACGAGGGAGCAGGCACGATAATGGTCTCGCAAACTTTCGGTAGACCCGCGATCGACCCTCCGGTGGGGTGAACTACCAGATCACATTTTATTCCGTCATTTAGTATGTAGTTGCTAGATACCACCACACATGTATTCAGCATAGCTTCCAACATTCAACAACAAATCTTGTTGATCTTGATGTTCACCAGCCACGGTCGCACCGTGCTTGCTCGTCAACATTATTATTATTATTATTATTAGCACCGCGTCTTACTACCCGTTCGGGTTATACGCACTTACGCTAATGTGTAATGGTAGGGTGATTGTGAGATGAAATGGAGGACCTACAGTTTAACGTGGAATCCGAACCACGGTGGAGGCCTGGCATTCCCCACATTCACAAGATGTCTTGTCAGAGGTGAAGGAAGGGTTTGGTAATCAGGCTCGTCAACAGTATGCAAGCTATATGGGCTATATGCAACTCTCAACAGGATGGAAAACCAACACTCTTGACTTCTGAGGAAATGTACAAGCGTGGGTTAACCTCTTGCCAGAATAAGCTTTAAAATAATTATGTTCTTACAATTATATTATATGTATAACTGTAATACAAATGTTTATGTATGTTAAGGTTCCTTCATATATGTTATTTATTTATTTGTATATACATATATAAACGGATAAACTTTGGAAAGTGGTAGTGGATCAAAAAACTAGCTCAAAATATATTTTGGGAATTTGCTCGTTTTATCTTCCTTTGCGTGAAAACAATATATATATATATATATATATATATATATATATATATATAATATTTTTCTACAGAGGTTCTCGGCAATGGCTTAATAACAATTTTCCTTATATATGAATAGGTCGTGCTGGACCTATGCCTTGGCCTCTGCGTTCACCTGTTTTAACGCTATTAGATATTTTTTATTTGGGGAGCTCTCAAGCAAAAATTGTATGATTTGCCTGTTAATGGCTTTCAATCATTACGACAAATGACAAAGCAAGCGTGCGAAGAAAGAACAGTTGTGCAATGTCGGTCAGCCACTCGTTCTGTCATTGATAGCTACAATGCTTGCCTCCGGGCTGGAGGTCAATAATTTGAACAAAATATACCAATACAATATTTTATTTAATACCTACCAATTCTGTTTCTGTTGAGTTTTTTGCATTTTCCGCGAAAAGAAAGTGAAAACTAGCAAATCTCAGAAATATATTTTGAGTTAGTTTTTTGATCCATTACCACTTCCCGAAGTTTAGCCGTTTAACCCGGGAAAAAATGTGTAGCTAATTTTTATGTATATATGTAATATACATTTAATTAATATTTACAAAATTAATATTATGTTATATATATTTATATTTGTAATATACATACCACTCACACACGTTACTTTCTCTTCCACTATTTTTATTGTTCCCTCAGTAGTTGATCTTAGAAATAAAGAAACAACCGTCTTAAGTTGTGTTATTAATCATCACACAATTTTTACAGTAGCTCCTATAATCAATAATTTACTAAGCGCTATAATTGGATAAACAATTTAGGGACAGTGTTATATATAATTTGAAAAATTTAATGATAAGGAATGGTTTTGAAAATTTTTTTATTTGCATACTCTCTTACTACCTATTAGGGTCAAACGAGACTTTACTAATTACGGTAATTATTTTAGGGATTATGAATGCCTTACTTAGAGGAAGTGTACCCCCAATCACATTAAGGAAAATTGTAAACTCATTTTGAGAAAGCACCCTCAGTAGAACCGACTAAAATTTGAACCTTTGACAATGTGACAATCAAAGTTTGTTTGAATATAATTGGAAATATTACACATATGACATTCATTTCATAATGGATAATTTTGGAAAATAATAGAACAATAGTTTTGTGAAATTTAATAAACCTTTATTTGTTTTCAGGACCAAATATTAAGACTGCAGTAGCAATTCTGAACTGTCTCATAGCCAGGCAATTGTGCTTTGAGGATGCGTCCTGTTCTGCTATTTTGGAGATAATTCCTCGAGTGTGTGGCCCTGAACTTGGTGAGTACACAACCATATATATTATTTATAGTTTACTTTTTAACAGATTTTTTCATTTAGATTTTGCTTTTGAGTATATATAAGTATTGATTAATATGTATTTCCTTTTAAATTTTGATTTATACAATATTTCTTTACCGTAGAAATATATACAATATTTATTTACCCTAGAAATAATAAACTAAATGCGGAGACTAAATTTTTGCTTCCATGAAAATAACACACATGTTTTGTTAGTATTTAAAAATAATGTTCATAAATTTGGTCTTTATAGGAGGATCAACCCCCACCCTGTTCTATTAATACCATTTAACACCAGTGTTTAAAATTATTAATACCCACATAAAAGGCCATAAAAATAAAACCAATTTATTTCAATTTATTTTTCAATTACGTAACTTAAAATTGAAAAAGAAAACAAAACTATATATTATTTATTTGAAAATAATATATATATTATATATATATATATCAACAAATTCGACACTAAAATTAAAATAGACTACTCTCACCTAGTTTGATTAATGTATTACTTTATTGAAAAATATAGTATAAAATATATTTTTTGTGGAATTATCCCTACTTATATTAACATTATGAACGTTATAAAACTATTCAAACAATAATAGAAAATAGAAAATACTTGCAATCTCTATTAGTCTGTATCCAAAATATATTAAAAATACAGTATTTATGAAAATATTCTACTGTTTTTTTCATCTTATTTAAAGTTATCTGTTTTGTAAAAAATTGGTACTCTTGAATTGTAGCTATTTTTATTAATGTAAGCAATATTACCGTGTTAGAAATCCTTACTCAGTCATTTGAGTGTTTGTCCATTTATTTTAAATTTGTTTGTATTATTAAACGTATCCTGCAAAACCGAATAATTCATTCAGCACACGACTTATAAAATAACTTAAATCTAGAACAGACTAAACACCCAGGCCCCAATTGTTAATTTAGCACTGTGAAAGAGGAACCCCACATTTCACCAATGATACATTTTTTGTCGTGCTGTAAATCGAGACTAAGACACTAAGCTCTGTAAACAGAAATGATACCTACTGAGAAAAGGTGTTAGACCGATTTCTTAAACATATAATTGTCACGATTTATATTCCTGGCAATTCCTATTAAGAAGTAATTTGTTATTGTTCTTTTACGGGCTATTCGCATTCAGTTACAAAAATTAACTAGGAGTGAGGAAGGTAACATATTGATTAAATGTGCCCGCATCTCCATTTAGGAAAGTGAGAAATCAGTTTGGAAATAATATTACCTGGCTGTGAATCGAGCCGGACCTCCCATCAAAGGCAAACCTGACTAGATCGACTTGGCATTTAGTCCATGGGTCCACCTGTGGGGTTATATCAATGAGTAAATTGAGGTTTCCCCTTAAATAATAGTGAATTGATGGCAGGAGAATTGGAGGTTGTTTCTGTTTTGTAATTAAGCTAGTTTTTAAATCGTGTGCTGGTATATTTAGTCGGTTTATAAAGTGAACAATAATAACCCCTAATTGAAATATGAATAACTATTTGGAAATCCCTTATTCACATTATATATATATTAACATCTTAGAACTGTAATATTTTTAAGTTGTGACAAAGCTATAACAACAGCAACTCTATATTTTGGTCTGGAACAGTTATGCTTTATATTAAGAAATAATAATTAATATATCCAACAACATTTATCTAACCAAAACATAATACTTTAACAATTTTTAAAAATAATCCTAATCTCGGCTTTTCTCATATCATATTTCACTACATAGCAATATTTTATAAGGTTAAGGATTCTGCTTAAAAATATAAATTTTTTTTAAATGTTGTGTAAAACCAAATTATTTAATTATATTTAAGGCAGAATACCAAAATTTAAACTAATTAATAATCTCTCATATCAATATTTTAAGAATACGGTTAAATAACTTTGTATAGGAGTTTTTTTAGAGTAAGAGAAGATATAAACCTTAAATAACAATACATATTTTAATAAAACAATCTCGTTTTAAACATTTTTGGAATTATCAACTGAATTAACTTTTTTAAATGATAACTTAATATTATAATTAAAATATGACTTTATGTCTTATAGCTGTATTCATTAATGGTAGAAATAATTTTTGTCTAAAAAAATGTAAAAATATGTTTTTCCATTAAATGACACATTGCATGAAACTAACGTTAAAGTGTCAATAAGCCAAACTATTTGCTGTAAAGAAAATAAAATTTATGAAACTGTGACAAAATTATCGGAGATACAGTAAATTATGTTCATTAGATAATTAATACAGTTATTAAATTTAAAAAATTACATAGCTATTACTATTCAACCAAGATCTGCAAAAAACCTTCTTTCAATATATATATCTATATCTATATATATATGTATAGTACTTCCTTTCATAAACACTCCCAGTGGACAATTGATATGTTATCTGCATTTAATTACATTGAAGGAGTATGAATGAGGAAGTTATAGATTATGCAAAATGTACCTTAACATGAGTGGAGAGTTATTGGGAAATGTTTTAGAGAGAAACACTCAAATTACATAATCTCTAATTTGAAAAATGAGACCTGGACAAGGAAAAAAAATGGGACCTTTGTCTTAGTACGCCGATACCCTTACCAATGATCTACACAGGAGTCGTCCCGTATGAGATTTGAACTTTGACCTCCCCACTCCTAGCAAACTTTACTGGACGAAATTGATGTTTATTCTACGTTTCTCCCAATGCAAGTAGCTAACAAGACTGAGTCTAATAGTGCTTAGTTAGAAAAATTATATTTATAACAATATAGTACAATTACGCTTCCAAAAATTCACCCTTTTTCTGTGTTCGAATTTAAAAAAAATGTGGCTAATTAATAGATTTTAAATAAATTACATTAAATCTAGATTTTCTTTGCAACGTTTTCTCCTAACTCTTGAGAAATTTTATTCATTTTCCCTGGATTATTATCACAAAAATGTGTATTTATTATGTTGATTAAGTTATTCCTATTCCAATAAAAAAAATTCTTCATCTCGCAAACAATGTCAAATATGAATTTAAACATTAAAGAGTTTTTACATACGAGTACACAAATTATATATATAAAACCAGATTAAACAAATAAAATAAACTCTTTGCTTAAAATATTTTACTGGACCTATTTTGTTCCGTAATTTTAGCTGAACAAGTCTAAAATTGTTTAAGTGACTGCGCCTAGGCTATAGACCTTAATAAATTTAAGCTCTTTGTTCAAATAGACGTGATAACAAAATCGTTTTCTTACAACCTTATTAATGTCACAAACTTCGGTGATCGCGTGGTCTAACCCTCTACTCTCGTAATAGACTAGATTGTTGGTGAAGGGAGGATCGAGGATCGAACCCCATTCGAATACGCCAAAGATAGCTAGTCATAAATGTTATCATATGTCTCTATCCATGCAGATTCGTGTACCTAATCTATATTCTACCTACTTAACCTACCTACCTACCTACCCACCTTCTCTATTAATATGAATACGAGTGGAGTCCGAATATACGAGTTTGATGCACAAAATATAAATATAATCCCTATCTATCTTAGTTGTAACATAATGTGAAGGACTTTTGTACAGGTCTATAAAACCTAAGAAAATTCAGAAAATTCATTATTTCACTTAAGGTAAATTTACAGATTTCAATCTCACCTAAAACTGTCACGTCCCACCTTAACTTAATGGCACATGGATTATTTGATAGAAAATATTGTCTTCACTAATTAGTTTAATCAATGGAATTATACTTACTTATTTAACAATAATTTATTCTTCAGCCCTGTGGAGTGTATCAGAACATAACACAACCAAACTATTATGTGATAATACAACTATAATACAATTAGTAAATTGAAATTAATTTTTATAACAGTATTTTATATGACATATGATCAAATGTTTTAATATACAACTACTCCTTTGCTATTTACACCAAATAACAAGGGAAAACGTAACCTTCGTGTACCCTGTAAGGAAACAAGCGTACCTTGCATTATTCCACAATGGCGTGGCTTATAAGATGAAGACTTAGTGGATAAACGGAGTGTACAGTACAGTGTCGTTCATAAATATAATGAAAATATGTTTCTTCTAAATGATTCCATTTCCGAAATAATTATTTTGGTTTACATTATTCATAAGTGCGAGAGTATTTGTTAAAATTTAGCAAAGTATTATATCCAAATAGCTTTATAGTTTGCACATTCTAAAATATTTTATTTAATTAAAGTAGGCTAATCTAATTTTAAATCCCCTTTTTTTAATCTGGTAGTTTGCAGAGCATAACATTCTGTTTTAGACAGCTCTTCAACAGCAGAAAGAGTTAATTAAAAATATAATTATTTTAATTAATTTGTGTAGGTAGTCTCAGGATATAGTTTTTATTACTCTATAAAATGTAGTATTTTGGAAATTAATGGAATTCTCTGAAGTTTTCATGTTATGAAGTACGCAAAAAATTAATTACACGTACAATACTATTGTTAAGTTGTAAATATATATTATTTGTGTGGTTTGAAAACTATACTATTTAATCGATACACGGTAGAACGAACGAATAGCAGATCTGTAAAATATGATTATGTATAGTATATTTTTGCTTAACAGTAGCATTTAAAGTAATATAATAAAGTGGCATAAATATAGATGTTCAAAATCTCTCATTTAAAAATTTGGAAAATATAAATACATATTCGTATTGGATTCTATGTTTATGTATTTTAAAATTGACTAATAAAGATATATTAAGTTAAATTCACTATATTACACAGCTAATATATGAGTGGACACCCTCTATTTCTATAGTTTGGCAACCCAAATAATATATGAGTACATGTTCAATCAATTAGTTTGATACTAAGGTTATAACCTTAAATACGTACAGAAACATTTATTGATTCTGGAATTCAGTATCATAGCTTAATTGTAGAGTGAGTAAGACTGAAATACATATTGAGATCTATTATCGATCCTATGTTTTTAAGTTAGGTTAAGCTTGTACTTATTTCAAATTTAATAAGTGATATTACGTTTGGGTCAATATGGTAACTATTAGGTTAATTTCTTATATAAAAAAGAGTAATATGTAAATTATAGGTACTAGTTAGGCCTACTAATTAAATAAAGGGTTGCTATTACCCTAAACCGTGGGCCTACGTGCCAGGACGGCTTGAATGGGTAGGCAGTGCCAAGCAATTGTGCCGTTCGTTTTGATATTGTTTATTAAAATAGCTTGATTATCATACGAGTCTTTAAATGTGATGTAGGTTTTTTAACTAGTAGAAAGGGTTTAGTAAAAGGTCCGAGCTCTCCCAATGTCACTATTCATCAGTTCCACGTCCTGACTTATCTTCGATGTTATAACTTAAAGGACCGGTCTTATGACTCCTGGATAAATATTAATCTGGTAGATAAATATTTTTATCGGGTGGATAAGTTATAAGTACGTCCTATGACTGTCAGATTGCATTTATCTGCCAGATAAATTTATTTATACATCACATTTTTATCGGGAGGTTTAAGTAGCTTATAGCATTTATATGAAAGTTAAAATGGTTGTTGCCATAGTGACGCGTTGTTTTTAATGAGGTTTCGCCTATCCGAATCTGTTTTAGGTTAAAATCTTGGTTCACGTGTTTAGTAAGCACATGCCCGGGCTCTAGCTATATAAAGTTAGAACATTTAATTCCCATTTTATATAAACTTACAGGCTATTTGTAGAGTTATATTTATATAATAACAAATTATTTAAATGTGAGTACAATAAATGGAATTTTGTTAAAGTTGTACCCAACTATTGCCCACATTTGGCAGACACCGAAATTAGTACTCGCAAGACAACTTAGCTTCTGCACCCACGTGACGCCATCTGTTTCCTCGCACTCGTTTAGCCGCGATTATTTAACAAATTTTGAGCGTTCTCACCACCTTCTAGGTTGTAGTGCTATCAACAGGGCCTATACGCATGCGCGCACCAGTAAAGAGTACCAACCTTGCCTGTTCCAATTAAAAATATATTTATCTTACAGATATCTATCTAGCAGATAAATTCAGTTCATAAGACGCGTAAAACATAAAAGTGGCTGATAGCTTTTATCTGGTATTATTATTATTATTAGCACCGCGTCTTACTACCCGTTCGGGTTATACGCCTTTATCTGGTAGATAACTTTAATCTCCTAATAGCAATATTTATCCGGTAGTCATAAGAATGGTTTCGAAAACACAGCCTCCCAGCGTTGCGTGGATATTATTTAACTCAGACTTCCAAGATGGTTTCGGGAGTCCTCCTCTGTACTGAACAGGAACACAATCTATAGGATATACTCCCAATAAATGTATGTACTTTGGTAGCTGAGTAAATAAAGCACTTCGAAGTATTCCCTTAACAACTGGCGTCCTTTCGGGCCCCCATCTCTTCTGAATTGGTCTAAAAACTCTCTGCTATATATATAAAATAAATGGTACGGCGCACCGCACAGACTTTCTCTCTCTTTCTATAGACTCGTAAGATTTCTGAACGGAATAATGTTTAAACAAAACACTATTTTTCGAATTCTAATTATTTCTAAACTCGCTGTTTCTGTGCAAACAAAGCCAATACGAAGCCTTTTATTCATACAATTTTGAAATCAATATTGATTTGATTTTCAACCGCACAGCTGAGCATGTGGATAAAGGCGTTAATCTCATCTTATCTTTTTTGCCAGCAACCGGGAGGTTGAGAATCGAATTACAATCAAGTACACTGGTGTAAGCTTTTTTAAAAATTTATTTCCTAATTTTCCTCCACGCTAGTATCGTTGCATTTCATCTACAGTTATAACTTTTTCATCCATAATCATATTAGTGTAAATATGCGGATTGTCCGGATGGGAAAGAAGTACAAAAATTAAAGAATGCTTAATATTATTCAATATATATATATTTTGAGAGGACCAAAGCCATACATTTTATTTTATAAATATCTACTAATAAGTATTTATGTAACAGTGGCTGTTAATAAAATATAAAAACACTCCCTGTTTTTTACTATGCCAATGAGCAACGATATTGTAATATTTGACCATGGATACTCTCAGCCAAATACACACCCAGAAAAATAAATTTAAATGAAAAGAAAAATTGTAAATTTTTGACAAACCACATAACTTGGTTTATAATATGTGACACAGCTATTTGAAATATGTATTCAGTATTACTAAATAAAAAAAAATCGAACAAGCAATTTTTCCTTAAACCTCTTAGGAGAAATGTTTGTACAGCAATGATCTATCTTCATTTTAGACTCAATAGTCAATATTCACATTTTTTATTGGTCAAAATGTATAAATGATAATTAAATATAATTAAATATATTAGGTGTTGCACATATTCAAGTCATCGCATTGATATATAATTATTCATTTATACATTTTGACCAATAAAAAATGTAAATATTGACTATTGAGTCTAAAATGAAGATAGATCATTGCTGTACAAACATCTCTCCTAAGAGGTTTAAGGAAAAATAACATATTTTTTTAGATACTTACTTATATTTAATTACTCTATGGCATTGGAGAATTATTTCGTTAAGATTTAAGTAGTATATGTTTACAACTAATGCTAACAAAATTGTATTGTAATATTTGCAAATATCTCAGAAACTGTTGCTTTTATAAAAATATATGTCAAATAAAAGTTTTTTTATTTCTAATAGTCCTACAATTTTGCAATGATAAGTTGTTTAGTATCTCAAATAGTTGCGGAAATTAACGATTCTGTAAAGTACCCTAAAAATCATTTTCATGGGAAAATGAAAATAGCCAGTTCATTTATAATCTTAATCAACGCATAGATACGAATTTTAATCAAAATCGTTGGAGCCGATTTTGAGAAAATCGATTTTTTCTCTTTTTGCCCTTCAGTAAATTACCCTTAAATTTAGGGGTAGATATCCAATTCCAAAAATCCTTCTGGACCCTGTGAAAAACCTAGATATCAAGTTTTAGCTCTATTGGTAAAATAGTTTAGGCCCTAGTTGGAGGTACAGACAGACATAAAGACGGAAATTCAAAAACAACTTTTTCGGATTCAGGGAGTCATGAAACGTCAAGACTCATCAAAATCTCGAGTTCGATTTTTTTGACGATCACCATACTTTCTCTGCCTGTAAGATAGAGAGAAAGTAAAAAGGGGGGATGTTTAATTTAAGTTACTGGTTTTGCCAATACTCTATGTTATGCTAATCGGTAAAACAATCTATGTTTTTGAAAATATGACCTGGTACGCGTACGAAACTGCTGATTTAGAACAATTACATTATGAGCTCCCAGGTTTACGTTATCCTTGTATGTTTTAGATTACCTAAGGCTACAAGCCATTAAAAAACCATTTTCCATAACAAGCCATTACGATATATTTCAGCATAATATTTACAAACCCGTACAAGGGATCAAATGAACCATGGCGTCAATATTTGGAAATAGAAAGTATTGCCAGTGACAAGAAGTCTTATGTTCATAATTCGGCTGTAGGGACTGAACGTCACTTTCTAAATATGATTTTTTTACCACGGTTTTTCTATCTCCATACACTCTAGTGCTGGAACACATACCTTATACTACTATCCTCCTTTTTACAATTTAGTTTGACCCTCTTTGGGTGAGTCTTAATTAAGAGGGTGCGTTAAAAAAAACTGTTGGCAAGAATTGGGGTGTGCAATGTGGTTTCATGCCAGGTATAGATTGCATGGACCAGATATTTGCAACACAACCAGTGATTGAGAAATGTATGGCAGTAAGGAATATTCTATTGAGCATCATTGATGCCATGACACTTAACTAATCGTGGTATTTTTAGGTTGTTTAGGATTGGTATTTGATTGTAGAGAAACTCCAGTTCTATGGAAAGCACATCGTCCCACTGAAAAGGAAATGACCAAAAGCACTGCATAAATCTCTTGCAATGGGGGATCACTGGTCGTAGAACACCGAGTGAATCAAAGATCGAAGATATGATACCTAGTACTATCGTTTTAGTGACTGGAACTTTATGAACCTTCACACATATATAAAATTGTAGCTCATCCAGTGAAGGGTGTCACAACAAACCCAGATTCTTTACTCCCTCAGAATGGTTGAACTTAAATGGTAGTTGTGTTTCTCTCTTCTGATCTTGGATAACTTCAAGTAGAGAGGCGTGATTTGCACACCAATTGTGGAGTTGGAATCCACCCCTTTCCAATGTTTGAATTAGATCTTGCTGTAACTGCTTAGCCCTGTGATGATTATCATGTCCTGTCTGAAGGTCATCCATATACATATCCCTTCTGATTGCTTCTGAAACTTCAGGATAATTAACTGATGCTGCATTAGCTAACTATATGAGACATCTGGTTGCAAGAAAGGAAGCAGATGATGTACTATATGTTACAGTTGTTAACTGGTAGTAACTGGTATAATCTCTTTGGTCTGTACATCTTAATGATATCAGCAGTAATTGCATATTTATGTGTTTTGAAACGCAATACTATAGAATGTAGATCATATTGTAGTGTAGGACCAACCATAAGGATATCATTTAATGACACTGCGCTTGATGATTTAGCAGAAACATCAAAGACGACCCGTGTCTTTGTGGTCTTGCTACTTTCCCTGTGGACAGCATGATGAGGTAAATAGAACGCTGGTTCCGTAGTAATATTGCACTCTGACCTTGAGTTGGAATGAGGTGCAGGCAACAGCCTCATGTGGCCTGAGCCATGGTACCCCTCCATAAAACTTACATAATTTTCTCGAAGAACTTTGTCCTTGCAGAATTTCCTTTCCAGATTTTGGAATCTGTTATTGGCACCAATGATGGATTCACTCAATGAGGTGTGGTCTGTCCTTCGAGGCAAACGCACGCCGAAACGTTCTGTTTCATCCCTTGATGTATTATCAATAAAGTGCTGCTCACAATACTTTTTCTCGTCGGTCCATGGAAAAGATAAAAACTATTCTTGATCCCAGAACCGTTGCAGCTGCTTGCTTTTGTTAGGCTCATTTCTAAAGAAGAATGCTGTGGAAGATCTCAGTTACTTGCTCCCAGTAGTCGTTGGCATTCTTCCAGCAAGAATCCAACACAATCTGTTTTCTGTATTACAGGATAATTTTGATCACGTGTCTGCCACCCACCCTTTAGTAGGTGCAGGAACAGTCCAGAACCTAAAAGCATGTCTATATAACCAGGGATGTGAAACTGATACTCTGATAGCTTAATGTCGTCAGGGATACACCACTCACCAATGTATAGATGTGTAGCTGGCATAGCACCTTTAATATTAGGAAGTACATAGCATGTTACATTAGCTGAGTACTCTGAAAACCTTGATATTAATCGTACTTCTATGCTCTGTGAAGCTGTAAACGCAATAATATTGATTCCTGCAATTGACAATGCAATGTGTGAATGATAATGGAGGACATTTGCAAAACGTTATTTTCCACACTTAGCTCGTGTTCTAAAAATTGTTTCATGGTCTAAATAACAATGGCAAAATATTCTGAATTTAATGACGAAATGTAAACTTTTTTTTTCAAAAATACAAAAGTTATTATATTTTCAAAACCGTCATACATTTCTGCCGCATCCTGCAATATTAAAAGGAGCAAATATGTCAGTATATAAAAGCGTGATAACGCCAACATTTTTGTATGGGTGTTAAGCGTGGGTTTGTCAGTAGAAACATAAGAGCAAAATGAGTGTGGTTGGAAAGATATAGCTAAGAGATGTATGTGGAAAAATTCATATGGAAAGAGTCAGTAATGAATGGGTGCTGAAGAAGTGTTGGTTGAAAGGGAATCCGATTGGTCAATGTGAAATAATTGTCTTACTTTGGTTTTGTAATGTTGAGAGTATGAGTATGGATAAAGTGACGAAGTAAATACATGAAAGTAATGTGTGGATCAAAAATAAGGGGTGGGCCATGGATGACGTTGCTAAATAATGTAAATGAATGTGTGAAAATGAAAAACATAAATAGTTTAGAGAATAAAAGAGCGTGTATCACATGGTGTATGGATGTTGTTAAAGCGAAAGGAGTATGCAAGAATAGGGAAGTGCTTTGAAAGTTAGTGAGGTTGGATTAAGTACGAAGTTGTTTTTGATTTATATTCACAGCTTCTTGCTTACCCTGTAGGGAATGGCGTAGTTAGGTATGTATTTACTTTATATACCTGGTCATTAAAGGTAATAATTAAATTAAATGTCTACAATTTTGTTTTCAATTATGTATTATACAAGATAATTTTTGCAGGTTTTGCAAACAGAATAATATCCGTAGTGTTTAATAAAAAATTTGAATTAAAGGAAATCTTACAAAACAAAATTAAATCCTTATAATTATCCTGAAAATAATTTTGGAAAATCATTTTTAGTCTAAAATATTTTTAAAAACATTATCAATATAAAAAATCTTCTAATACTTAAAACTCTATAAGTTAGTTAGTAAAACTACCATTCATCAGCCTTTTAACATGGGAGTAAAGGATTTTTTTTTAATCAGACTAATGCATACTTAGCACATATTATATTAGCTTTTCAAAATGCACTAAATGTACTTCTAACTAACTGTTAATAAAAGGCCATTAGATGAACATATAAATACACTAAATAACCTTAAACCAGCTTATCAAAAGCTAATAAATGAATTTATTCTTGCTTGTAAATAGCCATTAAATTAACCAATATTAGATTATAAAAACTATTAAATGAATTTAGATAAGCTTATCAAAAACTATTAAATGAACTTATATCATTTTTTAAATATACATTAAATGCACTTAAATTAGATTTTTAATAGTTATTAAATTAACTCATACAAAAATTCTAAGAATAGCTGATTTTTTGTTTGCTGTAACTTTATACCATGTTCCGTTGGTGTAGGTTGTTTATATATTATTATGAATAGTGACACCTGTATTTAATACCCATATTTTTGTGCACACGGACTAAACGTCATTTTAGTTTATATTGGTTTGTCAGTGACTGGAAGGTTTTGGCTTGAATCATTACCGGGTGTAATGCGGGTGTTTTCCCACTACACATCCAAGCAAATGCGGATATATTTCCTTAAAATTCTACATACCTCATTCCTTCCACAATAGTTTAATTATATACGTACAACCTTGATGATAGAAAGACATGAATAAATATTGGTATTTATTTATAATGGTTTCTCGCAGTATTGGGATTTTATGTTTGCACATGGTGGAGAGTTCTGGATATTGATCGAGGATAACGAATTTATGAAGGCCTTCCCATTATCTTGGTGTTGTTCTTTTCATATAACTTGAGAAAACACCATATTAACAAAAATGATTTAGGACACGCATAAACCAATTCTATTCACCCATAGCTTAGATCCCAGACAGTAAAATTATTTTCAAAAAGCCATTAACTTTCACATTAATAAAAATATACTTGTTTTTTTTAACATACATTAAATTATGGATAAACGTTTACAAAAAAAAACTAAACTACCTTTATCATAACTATATTTGTTCATATATTAATTGAATTTAAGTACACAAAATTTTGCTTTGTAAACAAGTTACCATTAAAGAAGCTAAAGAAATTAAAAATGTCTAGAAATCATTTTTTTGTTAATAATCAGTGATCCCATCTATGTAATAAAAGTTTCATTTCTCAAGGAAATAAGCCCAGAACACTGCACCTTGTTATTTCCAGGAAATATTGGCCTATACTTTGAATTTTACCTCTTAAAAATTGAGTGAATAGTCAGTGGGCATGCACATACTTTCTTTCCTGCGAGAAAGAATGGCACGGTGGAACGACACGAATAGCTTATACAAAAGAACGGCGTGTAATAAAAAAAACCTTCCCTACCCACACATTACAAGAAGTCACCACGGGTAATCCCACATGAGTGAACGTGACCTTTCATTACTAAGGGTAAAATTGTGTATGTATGGACAAAAACTGTAATTTATAGTGTCGTCTTGAATAGCGTATTGACATGTATAAATTTACACATGATTATGTCATTCTGTCGAGTTTATAGGTGTATGTAGAATAAGGTAAAGTGACATAGGTCATGAAGGACAGAAAGATAGAAATATTTATCGTTGCCGGCATTGTTATTTGAATGTTTCATTTAACAGAAACCGTAAGCTAAGTTTCTGGAAAAAGAAGAGGGTAGCTAAAGGGAAAATCATTGTTAAGTCTTATGAAGTCCGACATCTTAGCTCATTTGTTAGCGTGTCTGTCTATTGAGCTTAGAGTCCCGGGTTTGACTCACAGCATGGCCGTAAGAATTATTATGGGTGAAATGTGAGTTTCCCCTCTCACAATGATGAATAAACTTCCAGCGGCCTGGGAGTTCTGTATATATATATTTAAGTTATATTATAAGTCGTGTACGGATATAGTCAATTATCTCAGATAATTCACGTTAAGATTCGGATGGATACCTACTATATAAGAACGATAAAGTTTTTTGTATTATTTTAAACTTATGAGTTGAAAATGAACTAAATTAATGAAAAAAGTTACAGGTTAGTAGTGGTTAAAATAAGAGTTCCAGGCCACTTTCTCCCATAAGGTTAAAATTGAATGAGGCGGATCACTTTCTCCCGGGGGGCAACCCCCGAGTCAAAACACTTTACTTATACGATGATCACACGGTGTAAGACATCCTAGTCCAGGTATCAGTTTAGTTAACGTATTGCCATAGCCTCACAGTCCTGTTTTCCAAGACTAGCACCTGATGTCAGTCACACTAACATACTATAATAATATCAATGAGATATCAAACCCAGCCCTCTGACCAAATAAGTAGTTGTTATTGAGTCTTACTATTTCATTCGGATTATACGTTAAAAATATTTACTTAATATTCTATGTCGAAAACTGTTTATATTACTCCTTCTCATTCCTGTGTATTAGCCTTCATATCAAAAAGGTCACATTGCTCCTTCCCATAGAGTCAGTGAGTTACTTTCCCCCACATAATAAAAGCATTGATCAGTGGCGTATCGGGAAATATTATTTTGGGGGAGAACCAGATTTTCGAGTTTTAGCATTGATCCTTCTCACTATAGGGATGTATCACTTTCTCCAACATACTCCCGACGGATCAGGAAAAAATATTTGGAGAGGGGAAGGCGGGTGGTATACCAGTTGTTTCTAAAATAGTTACATTATTCATTGGATACAACTTTTATAAAGCACTAAAATTTTATTATAATATTACTACGTATTGGGTGTTACTCGTTTAGCCGTTTATTAAAACGTTTCCAGGAGGCACTGCGAGGAAGCGAGTAACGTCACCTCCCACCTATAAATATTTTAACTAAACTATTTAATTTTGATAAAGCTGTGCTGTTTCACCTGATGATATCAGGCTATGATACTCAAAAGCACTCGAGCTTTTTATATAATAAAATATTGTTTACAAAGATTAATACACAAACTTTCTTTTCAATATACTTAAATACAAAACATAAATGGTAAATTTATTTTTTATGTCTCCATTGGTGAACACAAATATCTTATTTTGTAGTGACCGTATGCAAGAGTATCGCATCCATTATCCAATATATAACGTTTATCATCTCCTGGTGAAAGTGCAAGTTTATTCAAAGAGATACTGTACAATTAATGTTTCTCACTTCTTATCATAGACATATTGGCGTAGTGTAAAATCCTCTGCTTTAAACTTTTTTTATAATGAGCATGCTTAATTTTCCTTTTGAGAGTTGTTTTTGATACAACTTTACCAACTTTTTTCTCCTCAAGACTCTCCTTTTGAATGGAGTAAAGCTTAGGTAGAAGTCCCACAAACTCTCGAATACACTCTCTATTCATCTCATCATTCATTTTACCTAGAGCTTTTTTTATTGCAAACACTGTGAAAAAATGTGTTTCTGGATAGTCTGGAGTGTCGAATCGGTCTATATTATCAAACATATTCACATACACATTTTCTATTTTCACTTCGTAGCAGAGGGAGTCTGTGTCTGTAAATAAGAGCTTTGCATTTTGACCATATTTTCTCTTAACATAATTATAATGAAAGTTATATATGATAACCTTGCTTATAGCTAAGATTGCAAAACCTGCATAAATAGGCTTATTTAAAAGTAGGTTTATTTTTCTCATGTGAACCCCAACTAACTTTTCCGTGAAGATTGTATAAGTAATAAATGCTGGTGAAGCAATACGCTTCTTTAGTCTTTTTTCATTATTTAGTAATTGAACATTTACACGATGTCTTTGATTCTCCATCGACTTGCCGAATATTGCATTGTTCATGAGTTTGAAAAAGTCCTTTTCAAATCCATTTATTCCATTTTTTCGTCGAGATGTATTAAAATCAATATATGGCTTCAACCAAGCACTCTGAATGAAAGTTAGGACTCGGTGTATCTTTTGAAGCTTCATACCCAAGGAAGTATACAGTTTTAAATTACGGTAGTGTACCACATAATTTTGTTTACTGTTTAGGTTAAGCACTAGCTTTTCTGTTTTCCCGCCGGTGGGAGAGTTCAGCTTGGATTGTATATACTTAGAGAATGGGGATAACATCTCAGGAGTAACTATGACTTTTTCAGGAGCGAGTGGATAATCACTATGCTAGTCATGAATTTCTTCCGGGTACTCTAGATCTACTTCTAATATATAGCCCACAATGCTATCATCAACAACTGAAATTATATTGAGATCTGCTATTTCACTCTTGTTCAACCACCTAAAATTACTCTGAGGAAGGCAATCAGACATAAGAATCCCATATAGATTATTACAATCCCAGTATGTGATATACTTCACCTCCTTTTCAGGATTAAAATCCATCATATCTGGGTTGTTTGCTTTATAATGTCTATTTGAAATCATAGACACCCCACCACGTATCCCTTTTTCAATGAATAAATGCATTTCAATGTCAATTAATAGCTCCAACTCAACCTTGGTCATCTTTAAAAATGCTTCCCATGATAGTCCAGGGCTTGTGCAAAAATGTAGACAGTCTAATTTATATTACTAAAACACAAAGAGCGAAAGTATTCGAAGACGTCTGCTAAGAGTAGAACATCACTCAAAACATATAAATTTATATAATCTTCAATAGTGTTCATTTCAAAGTTTTCCCCACACAGTTTTAGCATGAACGTAGTCACTTTCTGAAATATGTTATAGGTGTATCTGATTATAGAATGCGGATTTTGGTGGTAATTGACTATCTTTCAGTTTACTGCTGCAATCCATGTAGTCATAAGGAAACACACCTTTTCGTAGACGTAGATCTACTTTATCAAAAGGGATATTTTAATGGAGTATTTTAAATTGAGTTTTCCCAACACGCAACAGATTTAAAATCAATTTCTCAAGAGATGTGCTTAAAAACTGGAAAGAGTCAATAAATTGTAAATAGCCAAGACTGAATGAGATATACTTCTCCATATTGTTTGGAATACATGATATTCTTCAGTCTGTAAACTTCCCAATTTTCTGCATGATAATATGGGCGTCATAATTTTCTAAATTGTTTAAAATGATGGGCATTCTCATGGTATATTGAAAATGAATATTGCACTTACTATGAGGTGCACCCCGATAAGCTCCACTGAGATGACAATGGTCACGAATGTAGTCTTGACCCAACTCCCCTCGCAGATTCTACATACGCTAGGTGAAATAAGTTCATTTTCTGGTTCAGGAGTGATGCGCATAGGGACAACATTTTTCTTCATCTCGATGATCATGGTTTCTTCTTCGACAAATATATGAAGAAAGGTATTACCAACATTTTCCCCACTATAGACAACAGGGGGTTTCACACATTTACCTTCCGAATCGACGACTACATATGAAATCCTGAAGGCGTATGCTTCGTCATTTTTGTAGTTGATGAGTGATAGGGATTAGGTGCACAACCTGATATTTTAATATTAAAACTCTCAAAATCTACATAGATCTCATACGGGATTTTTAGCATATGTTTATATGTCGAAAATTTCAATATTTTATCCTCTTCCTTGGGCATCTGTATCTTCTGAGCATCGAAATTAGCACACCGCTCATTATGCTCATCCCTGAGATTTTCCTTGGAAAATCTATGCAATTAATATTTGCAATAGTATGATTCACCATTGTAATTGGTCAGCGAGCTTATCAATCTGCTCATGTTCTTAATAAGACAATAATGTCCCCCATCCACATTGGAAAGAAACATCAAATCCACGTTATTGTCACGACTAACCTTAGTTATTCTTAAAGGGAATATTTCCCCTTGGTAGCCGTACACATTAATAGATACATTATTTTGTTTTTCAAACTTAGTTATTTGTGGTATTTGCACAGGATATTCAATACCATCCATATTTAGTGTACCGTCCAATGATATTAACTTACTCACTCGATTAGCGTGCTTGTCAGCTGGGTATAGAAATGCTAGCACAGACCAAAGAAAACATTTACTGTCAGCATTCTTATTTCTCAACTCTTCTGGTATTGGAATATACCTGGAAGCAGCCAAAGGAACATATTTAGCTAGTTTAAGCTCTAAGTATTTCACATGGTCCTCAGACCAACCACTTCCTTTGTGGTGGAAAGAAGATGCTGCTTCAATCATGTAAGTGCATGCATCCTCAATCTGCAATTTTAATGCGTCAGGACTTAGTGATGATACACTTACTGCGAAAGTAAGGGGTGATTTTTTCCTCTCCCTCCCCTCCAATACGAGAGTACTCTACACAGGTGGATGTATACCATTTTAGATTACCCATTACATTAAGTTGTTGAACAAGCGTTGCTTCCAACTTCCTTATAATTTCGGTAATAAAGACTAAAAATAGCGAGACTTTTGAGGGAGAGAGCTTGATGATTTTGACTGTACCATTCAAAGCTTCTGAAAAATTACAGGGTCGTAATCTTCATCAATATCGAAATTCTCAATAGATTCCTGCTCTCTTGACTTTGAAACGTTGACAACACTCCCCAATGATGTTGCAGTACAGTTCTTTAGTTTATGTCGTAATAGAAAATCCCACCGTGAAAATATTTGACTGTATTTATCACACTCAAATGACTTCACCTCCCGACTATGTGAGGAAACATGTTGCTGTAAGCCGTCACTTCGACTAAAAACTTGTCCACACTCATCACACTTGTTAACTCCACTCCCGTGTTGTAAACGTATATGACGTGCCAGGTTGGTAAGCTTGGTAAAAGATTTTGAACAGTTCTTTCATATGAAGACCATTTTAACCAAGTGTGTTGTATGAAAATCAACAGATAAATTAATAACAATAGAACCGTGTTTTATGAGAATAAGTAGATAAAGTCTTAGTTATAGTTGACTTGACATATATTCACTAACACTTCTCTAGACGTGGAAGACAAGATTCACACAAGAAAATACGATCATTTGACGAAATCCTCCGCATAGCACGAAAAACGTTAAAGTCCATATATCGAGTTATAAATCCCATTTGTACGTGAGTAACCTCCAAATGGTACACCTAGAAATAAAATCAATAAATATAGTAAATAGTGTAGGGTAACACATGTGTTACCGTCTGAATCCTTCAATATATCCCTATTTACGAGTAAATTATTATGTTATATCAAACTTATATTCATTTATTAATAACTTTCATTCTGTGCCATCTAGTGAGAAAAATTGGTACTTATAATTTCTCAATGTCTTGTGTTAACCCGTACATATAAGTATTAAACCCTTGTAGCTATCACTACTCATATAATAATAATTTAATTACACTAATAGGGGGTAGGATAAGGAAAGGTAAGTGTACCCGCATTTGGGTGGAGGGAGAGTTTAAAATAATGTAGGAAAAATACCCTCAGTTTAATAGGGTTGTGATCGATAACGGTCTATATATATCTCTACGAAAACAGTCTATGCGTAGAGGGAAACCACCCTCATTGCACCCAAGTGGGTTCGAACCACAATCTCAGAGTACAAACCTATGACTATTGTGACACAAAGAGTAAAAGTAATTTCACATCTATATGTACGTTATGTGTCGCCTACGTATTCCCAAGGTGCAAATAAACACCTTTCTGACTTCCAAGCGGTGACGCGTGCCATTCCTACCGACCTACCCTTAAATCATAAATGGCTACAGCCAAGGAAAATATTAAGGTAATTTCTCACACTCCTTCAACACCGTTGTGTCATGTATTGGTGCAGTAACCCTTAAGTAGGCTTTCCTCGCAACATCTGTTCAAGTTAATTGTAAGGTAACCTAAACAACAAACAATTCCCATCAATTTTTCAGACAAAAAGGCCATAAGTTTTCTGTTGTAATGTCAAACAAACACTCCCAGAATACCCACTTAACCCAACACCTTAGTTTAATTGGTAGAATGTCTGTCCACTGAATCAAGGATTTCCTTCGAATCTTGGGTGGGTGAAATAGGGGTAGTTTTTCACCCTCCCACCATGCAAATGTGTATTTACTTCCTCTAAATTCAACCTTTCCAATTCCTAATACATTAGTACTTAAGCGTATAACCCGAACGACTAGTAAGCTGCTGTGTTAAATAATAATAATAATAATAATAATAATAATAATAATAAAAATTGTTGAGATCATATAATGTGTTTCAGTTCACCAGATAATTACGTCCAAGTTTCCATTTTAGAAATAAGTTTTTATAATATTTATAGGAAGTTAGGGGGTTTGACCCTAACTGGTTAGACCAAAATGTTGACTCAAACATGGTTTATGAATAGATTATTTAAACAAATATTAGCTTTTAGAACATTCACAAATTTAACCCTGACAAATACACATTCAATTTAAAATTAAATCAAACACTTTTTAAGATGGTTCTCTAGAGAAAACGGGATTTGGTTCATATATATATATATAATATATATAGGTGATTTAGAGTAACCCTGTCTTTTTCACGTGGAAATAATAATAAGTTATGGAACGGTTGATTAATCAAGACAATGGAAATATCAGCAACATCCACATCGGGTATTTCAATTATCTTCTTTTATATAACTTAAAAAGTGTTAAAAAGTAATACTTATTCTGTCATATTTTATTGCAGAAAAAAGTGTTACAACCCCCCTTTTTTACATGATGGGGGTGAGTAACGGTAACAGCACATTTATTTTTATTAATGATCAAGGTTTCAATAAGTAGTATACAAAAATTCGTTGTAATACCTTAATCAGTTTTCATAATATTTCACACAATAGTTTTTCTTAGCTATATGTTTAGGGGTGTATACCACCCTTAATATTCAAGATGGACCCTAGATTGCTATTGTGAATTATTCTATTTTCACCCATGGAATAGACTGCCAAAGTTTGATGCAATGTTTTAGATACACGTTGTATATAAGTATATATATAATATATGTGTAAATATAAATACATATATTAATAGATATTTATATAAATATATCCTTACAGAAAACCACAGGAATACACAAATACACATATCCATATCTTTACAGATGAGATGACATACCAAACATAAATCTTACATTAATATAAATATTTGGCAAAATATTTATATTTTATTCATTAAAACAACAATGACTCTTAATAATTCAAATATTTGAGAACAGTTTTGGTTGACAAATGGTCTAAGGCTTCATTATCATACAAGAATGGACTGATATTAAGGGAAATATCGGTGCTTGAATTCTGATAAGTTATGTTGAGGTTGGAGTTTCCTAAATGTCTCCCGCTATACACATGAGATTATATTAGCTCTAAAATCTACCTTTATTATATCTACCACAATAGTGTAACTTAGCTATTTGCTCATAGCCTAAACGAGTGGTGAAACGTTCTTCAAATATATATATATATATATATATATATATATATATGTGTAAATATATATATATATATATGTAAATATATATATATATATATATATATATATATATATATATATATATATATATATATATATATATATATATATATATATATATTTGAGAAAGTAAAGATGAATGTGTTCCGTAAAATGTAATATTCTTCTGAAAATATTAGAGTGAAAGTTGTATTGATATATTTTTGAATGAAAAATATTTGTAATATTGTCTATCAAGTTTTCAACGTATTTTGGTTTAAAAGGTTTTGGTGAGTTCTTAGTGCACAAAATTAGGGAAACCAAAATATGATATACAATTTTATTACTATCACAGTACCATTATATGTTATGTGCTATTTCATAAATTCACTATTTTAAGCAGGTATTTGTGTAACTGGCATGAATAGAAATACAGTCCAATTTTCATTAGAATATAGCTAGCTAAGTTGATAGTCCAACTTCTATGTATTCATACGTCTAGTCATTTAATCTGTGGATATCACTTTAGATAGATATTATCAATAGCCATAATATAACACTAATGAAATTTAAAAGTGTTATCAATTTTGGACGCAAAAATAATTTGTATTTTCTAAAAGGAATTTCCTTTAAAAGTTGGACTGTAACAGCCTTTTCCTCTGAAATATGTTTACCGCTCGATGGTGGTATACCTTCTCTACGCTGCTGCCGTCTTCTTCAACTTTTCACTGTAGAGGGTGCAAGTGGGGAGGAGTGTTGTAAGATTTGGTGGTTAGGGGTAGGTTAGATTTGTAGTTAGGGGGGCAGAAAGAGGGGTTCGTACGGAAGTTCCATGTGCACACGTGGACTTATCCAGCTTCTCACTCGTTCTCATACAACGTTCTCCATCTCCGCGTGGTAATCAGCAACCCCCAGATAGGTGGGGTGATGTTATGGTTCGTGGAAGATTGGGGGATTGAAGAGAGAGGGTGCCTAGAGTGCTGTATCCTCCTTGGAGGGCACAACTATTACAAGTAGGGCGGAAGCAAAAGGATGATATCGCGAGAGGGTTCAGGTTTAGCACGATCATCTA
The DNA here is from genome assembly GCA_039000515.1 of Timema cristinae. Classification (NCBI taxonomy): domain Eukaryota; kingdom Metazoa; phylum Arthropoda; class Insecta; order Phasmatodea; family Timematidae; genus Timema; species Timema cristinae. The sequence goes on from JBCFYV010009882.1 coordinate 37,848,943, forward strand.
TCAGCAACTTGAGAGTTGCAAGACATTCACTAGATGCTTTGTAAGTTCGTGATCATGGATACAAATCAAGATATGTTCTGAAGCTATTGATAGAGTGAGAGGTGAAGTAGGGTGAGTAAGTGAGTGAGTAAGTAAAAAGAAATATTTAATACTATAATAATCCACATTGGTGGATACGCGGACTCCATGTCAATCTCAAATATTCTTACTTGCAGGTCACAGGTAGTTTAGAGGCTCGAATACCTGCTTGCTCTACTGAGGCTGATTGTCACTAATTAAGTCTCCTATCATCCCACGCAAATGAGTGTACATTTTCTTGAGGTGACAAATTACTCATTTTTACTTTAAGAGTGTAATAAAAAGGAATATAGCCTGGTTTGAGTCACACCGCACAAAAGTTAATCAATATTGTGCAGGATAGGAGAAGAGAACTGCCCCAACCCTTTATGGAAAATAGACTGGAACCCATTTCTGTAGTAGAGAGTTATAAGGCATCACTCCCGAAATCAGCTCTAGTGTCGATGACGATGAGATTGGGGTTTGAATTCCGGTTGGGTGTATCAAGTATTTGTTTTCCATGAATGGTTTTCAAATCTCCATCAACGAGAATTAATCATTTGTACACATCCTTATAATTCTACCTTCCTCATTCCTTCCACATTAACCTAACTAGTAAATATGCTTGTACGCCGAACGAGTAGTAAGAGGCAGGTACAAAATACACTGAAAAATCACTTAAGCCAACATAAGTTCATCCAGTCAGGATTCAATCCCGACTTCTTTAATAATAAAATAAATATGATTTCTCCATTTAAAAATTTTTAATATCCCCTCGTTTAGCTAGCTAGTATTAAAAAATTAAAAATTAATTCTATCCTAATCATTTTATCTTAGCTGGTTTTAACTCTACTTTTATAATTTAAAATAACTTAAATAATCAAAGTGTTCAGAATATTGTATTATATTATATTGTATTATATTGTATTATATATTTATACAACTAAATTGTTCAAAATTAAATAATACCCAATGTTTGTCGGAAAGTTTCCTTTACATTCTTATACCTGTCTGCGATAGTATCAGCTTTTCAATTTAAAAAAAAAATATTTAACTGGAATATAAGACAAATGGTACCAGTGATATTTCATACCACTCAGCTCAAATGGATGGCTACCTGAGAAGGGTCTACTAATGACTTTAAAATATTAATGATGTGACAAATGGTACAACTTCATGTGAATATTTAACAGGCTTCAGTTTTAAATTCATTTAGTCGAATTTACTCAAATTAGTGTGTAAGATGCCTCTGACATGCAAGGTCACGTCGCAAAGGAGAATGTCAATGGTAATGGAACGTTTCATGTATTTGAAATTTAGTTTAACCTAACCTAAACAAATCTAGCCTAAAAAACCCTAACCTAACCTGGCCGGACCTTATCTAACTTAAGCTTATCTAGCCTATCTCCCTATTTACATTATCCTAACTGAAATTTTAACTTTCCCACAGCTATATAGTATCCATTAATGAACCTTGCTTGGACATATTAGTTTTTTCTAGTCTAAATAGATAGAGATGGATCCATTTGTTGCATCGTAAATAGTTTGAAATCAAGTAGACCATTTTCAGGTAGGGTGATATGAAATGTCATGAAAAATCGAGTGTTACGAAATGTCACTGATACCATTTGTCTGGACACCATTTAACTGAGCGTATTAACATAAGACAGTTTTCCTTGGGTATTTATTTTATGTTCTTAGTTTCATATACACATCGAGAACACAGTTAAAACATATTTACATATGCAGAAGGGCCTGCTTAAAATAACTTGTAATTTTACCATCTTATTCACACTGAACAGTTTTATAGAATCCCATCAAATAATTATGTATAATTAATATCAATCAATATGACCATTTGATCACGTATTTAGTTTAATATTTCACATTGTCCTCCCTTGACAACTTTTTGACTTTGTATTAATTGTCAATTAAATAGCAAAAGTGATTTTACAATTGTATACAATCGTTTTCAAAGTTTTACATTTGATATGCAGCCCTATAATGTGTAGACCTAGGTATCATATTTTCACTTATAACAAGGCTGCTTTTTTAAAATTGTGTTCTAGAAGTTTGGTGTAAATGTGTTTTAACAACATTCTTATCAAACGACATATTCATGAAGGTTAAAATAACTAATTATTCTAAAATTAAGCCATTTTAGTTTAAATATAATAAGGTGTTCAACTAATATAAATTATTTATTATTAATTTGGTTAAAATACTGAGCTCTAGTTTATGTAATTTTAGTATTTTGGTAAACAGATACTATATATATATAATATGAAGTAAAGTAATCTACGGAAAATTGAGAAAAGATAAGTCATGGCCAGTTTTTCGTTGAAATAAAAATTGTCTTTATATCCAATGATTAATTGAATGACTAATTTATTATAAAATGCGTCAAATAGCTTATATCAAAAATATTGAATTTTTATTAAATAGAGAAAATATTTTAAAATCAACATGTTAAAATAACTATTTTTAAACTATAAATCAAATATTTACTCAATTTAACTCTATTAACTGGATGACTTCATGAATTACCACAATATTTAGTGGGGACTTACAAACATATATTTTTTTATAGACTGACACCCATGTATTTAACTGTCATGAATTTGGATCTTGCTGAGAACCATACGTGTAATATTTCTTATTTTCGTGATATACTTCTTATTACCCATCACTTCTACCAATTTAAGTTTAAAAGTAGTGTAAACTTATTTGCGTGGTAAGAGAGAGAGAGAGGGCGTGGAAAACAAGTTACGAAAAAACTCTCTGTAAATACTAAATGGATTCGAGCTCTGACCTTTCCATCCAATGCACCAGATGGGACATGATAAACTCCCTAAACTGCATGTTCATTAGTTATTAAAAAATTGTGTCGTCAAAGAATAGGACAATGACTTTGGTTTTGCTTACAGTGTTTGTCTTAGAATTAATAGTTTATTTAGAATAAGCTTGTACAGGTATTAAATACGATTAAATATTTATTGAATCTTTATTTTCAATTTACAATTGCTAAATTCACAGTGTTGGCTCAAGTTTCTCTATTTGTCTCGGACTTTGAAATGTATTTAGTAAAATATTGTACAAGTATTGTCTTCTCGGCAACTTGGATATTTTGTTAAATTTGAGATTTACTCAAAGATTAACATATTTCAAATAATTTTACAAACCAGTGTTGCTGTTATTATAAATTAAGGCAAAGTTTCAGGAAAAACTAACCAGCATTTTCGTAGCAGGAAAGTGGTTGATATTTAGAAAAAATATTCAATACACCCGTTGGGGTCCAGCCGCCATCTTCCTCTCACTGGAAAATCAGATTAAATGAACTTTAAATATAGACTACATGCCAACTTTCTCAGGTGTGGAGATGTAATCTTATGAATATAATTGAACATTTAATGCTTCTATAGAAATAAATCGATTTTATCAAATTACATACCAATCAATGTTAGAATCTTGACTTTGGGTGGTTATCTCAATGTGATATAGAACCTAAGTTTTACTATATCCGTTTCACGTTTATGAGCTTGCGTGCATTTTAAATTTACCTCCTTATCTTTACAATATTATAAATCTGTTAAATATCTCTTCTAATAAATTGTATAGCTAATATATTAGTGATTATTTCTGGCATTCAATTCTTGTTTAGCTGCCATCACAGCTGATGCTTATCACCAACAGAAAGCTCGTTGATGAAGATCAATGAAAGGTCACACTGGGATGGTTGGCTGAATTGGTTCTATGAGATAGTATTTCAAACACTAACAGGCATATTGGTATTTCTTTTATCATCAGGTCTTACTACCTGTTCAGGTTATACACATATATTATAACAACTATAATGTGCTAGGGATTAGGAAGGAAGTATTTTAGAGGTAGTCTACCTGCATTTACGTGGACGGAGAAACCATTTTAATAAAAACTATCTTCATTAGACCTGACATGGATAAGAACTCCGATCTCCACGTTACCAGAAGGACAGTCTAACATGAGAGGGATGACCCTTCAGTCACTGAAGTGGGATTATTGATATCGGTAAATAATTTTTTCCTAACAATGGTTTTCCATTTCATTTTTCAGGTGAAATGGGTCCAGTTTAATTTTATTTAATATAACTATATGTGTTTGTGTGCTTTGCCTCCCACCTAGGCTATTAGCTAATCATATTAGCTAATACGATAGTAGATAGTACTAGAAGGATTAAATTTCTTATCGCATTTTATTATTTTTGAAAAACATTTAGAAGAGGGAATGAGATAAAATCTATTTTATTTTCAGTTTTATCTGTGTTAACTTGGATATTAATACTCAAAGTTGTTAATAGCAAATTGCAGCCAAATCTCATATACACAATTTTGAATTTTTAATTAAAATGTATATATATATTTTTGGCAGATTGATAAGGGTGCTGAAGCCCCCTTTATTACCCATTTATGGACGCCAATGTATTTAATCCCTTGATCCTTTAATTCAATGGCTACGTTAGCTAAACATTCAATTACTTGATATATGTGTGGGTTATAACAATGTATTTGTATTAATGGGTGAATTGATAATAGTCTTATTAAAAGTTTTTTTTATTTGCTCGAATGGAGATTTGGAAACAATTGAAGCCCGAAGCTTACCCATCTGGTATTTGAAGCCCAAACTCCTCTTCGCCAGCAATCCAGTACATCGCAATAAGTATACCCTAATGTATTTAGTCCATATGACTACCAGAGAAGGTTTATTCTTTTATTCATTTTCAAACACATCTCAATACCCTTTACGAGGAAATCCAAAATCATTAACATACTTACACATTATTAAAATATGTTTGACCAATTAAGAAACCATGAAATCGTATATGGGTACAATATACAAAACTCAAATTTCAACTGAGCACAATAAGCATGGATGGGTAATTTTACGCAAACACAGGTAATATACATTTTAATTTAAACTTTTTATAAAATTGTGATTCTATAAAATTGTTTCCAAATGTACTGTTAACGATTTCACGTAAATAAATTCAATTAAAAAAGGTCATAACACGCCCCAACCCTTTTGAATCACTATAAGGTACAACATCACATCCTATATGGATAAACCAGAAGTGAGCCAGTACTGCACTCCACGATTATATAGAATTATTTGAGTTTTGCTGCTAGATATAGATTTAGGACTCCCCTTTCTTGTGAGGAAATAGTTTCACACTGGTATTTTTATGCAAATTGTACATAGTTCAAAATAATAAAAACCTCTAACACAATCCACAAATGTCTTGAAATGTTTCAGTTAACATATTCATAAATGTTTTTATTTTTTTTCCCCAATATTTACTTTTTATCTTGAAATTGTAACATTTCAAATTTAACGTCAATGATTTTGAGCTAATTTCACATTTTCTTGATTTTCTCTTATATATAAATCATAAATGTTATGTATTTAAGCATAACGAACAACATTTATAGCTTTCACCACCCTTTCGGCTTGAGCTACGTTTTGAAATAACAAACCACTTCTTAAAAAACGTGAGATTTCTGAACATACACAAATGTCTCAGTACTCCTGTAGGGGTTTCCTTAAAAAACGCTATTTACAATCAGAGATTTTTAGAGAATTAGATATTTTATGAATCGCGTGATGTGGTAGTTAATTATCCGGTTCTTCCTACTTCCTTAGATGAGGTTCTAAGGATGTTGAAGCAAATTGATGTTGTTAATAAAGTAAATTAAAATAGCGGTTTTACTGATATTGATCCGAGAATAACTAGGCATCATAATTCTTTTTTGTTTTGCACCACGTCTTGCAGCCCGTCTGGGTTATACTCATATGCACAAGTAACGTTAATGTGTTAAGGATCAGTACGTTTAAATTTAGGATAAGTGTACGCTTATTTGCATGAATTGAGGGGAAAGCCACCCTCAGTACACCCGCTCGGGATCAAACCCTGATCTCACCATCGTTGGCAGCTTAGTCTATTTTAGACCATATGGCCACTGAATTTTGTCATAAATATCACAAGTGTATTTCTCACAAAAAAAGATTATTTATATTTTCGACAAACCCCGCTTTGGTGGCCGCGTGGTTTAAGACACTACTCTCACAATTTTTATTTATTTATTTAGCACCGCGTCTTACTACCCGTTTGGGTTACTTATATATTAACTACACTAATGCATTAGGAATCGGGAAGGTTGAGTTTAGAGGAAGTGAACCCACATTTTCTTAGAGGGATAATGGAAATTCATATAGTAAAAACCACCCCCAGTTCACCCGACCTAAATTTGAGCCTCAATCTCTTCGTCCTCAGCAGTCTAACTCAACACGAAACTTGCGCGCTAGCTAACTACGCCACCAAGGCGGGTCACTCTACTCTCACAATAGACTAGACTGCCAATGACGGATATATCATGGTTCGACCCTCATAAAGTGTTTTGAAGGAGGCTTTCTCAATATTAGTTCCCATTTCCTCACCCCGCAAATGAGGATACACTTAATCTAGATTTAACTTTCCTCACCCCTCATCCATTAGCGTAAATTAGTACATAAGCGTATAGCCCGAATGGGTGGTAAAACGTGGCGAAAAAATATATATTCTGTTTGCGAAATATTCTTACGCATTTCATAAAAGTAGTCAAATTAATTCTGTGAAAGACACTACGCTATGTTAAGTTTTTTATTATTAATTGATAAAAACATTATGTGCATTTCGCTCGTCTACATGGATATTATTTTAAATTTTTATTGTACAGCTTCTTGGGAATTAGGCAGTCAAGAAAATGGTGGAAATCTAAAGGGTCGATGTTTTAGTTGGTTTTTCAGCGCATTTAAACACCATTCTAGTTCTACAAAGGTGACCTTTTGATTATATTTTTTTTTGTTAGCGTGTAGCATAACTGACTGGGAAGGACATGACATTTAGTTCGGTAGCCTGTATGTAGACTATTCGCTGCTCTGGTGGAACAGAACATTGCCCAGGGAACACCTATGGCGGTTGGTTACCCGTACCTGCAACGAGATGATGTGATGATATTGACTATCTAGGTGTGAGACAGTGAGAATCTTTAACGTGACTTAAACCTAATCTACCAACCCCTGGTGACCGTTAGGATAATTCCCCTTAAGAGAAAAGTACCCAATGTACCAGATGGTAATCGAATCCGGGACACCCAGGTGCAATGACCAGTTCACTATGGGGCCAAATAGGGTCATTGTTAACAATATAGTATAGTAAACATCACAAAATATTTTTATTAAAAATATATATTTGCTAAGGCATTATAAATTTGGAATGTGATGAATATGACATTTATTTTAAATTGTATTATTCGTGCATTTCAAATATTAATGTAATTTATTACTTTCATCAAACTAGTTAATAAAAATTCATCATTAGTGGTACCGAAAACATTTATAAAAATTAATGAAAATATGTTATTCAAATAATAAAGCCGAAATTGGGCAAGGAGTAAAACAATTTTTCAGCATTACATCTTAAATTCATGAGTTAAACACTAAACAGATATCCGATTTAAAAACAAATCTAAAGCAATTTTAAACAATTTAAAACTTTCAAAAATAACTTAACACTTGAGTAAATTTTCTTCAAAAACAAGTCCACAATATTAGATTAAATGTAAAACACATCCCACATATCCATTTAGAGCAAAATTTTTAAAGCCCTATTTAAACATTTAAATAGTTTCAAAAGTTATCTATAAGTAAATACAAATCTAAGAAATAAAAATCTCAGAAAATATAAATTTTGAACAAAATCATTCAAGCTCTCTTAGAGTAATCTTGAAATTTCAAAAATCAATATTTTTTTAAAACTAAATCAAAAGTAAATTTTAGAGCTAAAATTATAATTATCAAAATTGGCTCTTAAAGTCCTGCGTATGTACCTTTGCTTATCTATTTTCGTTTGAATGCATGTTTTTACCTAATGCTAAGGCCAGAATGATTTTATGGATTTTGTTAAAATTTGATATATTATAGTATTTGATGGTAATATTTTGTGACAAAGTCATGATTTTACTTCTAACTCTAGAATCAAAGGAAGCTTCCTGGCGACTGACTTTTGTATATTTGAAATTTTTTGAAATAGCTTTAAAAGATTTGGTGTTCAAAATGAATATCTAAGGAGTGTTTACATGACAGTTAAGATTGTATGATATATTTTTATATTTAAAAATCCTCTAACGTTAGCTTAAATGATAAAATAGTGAAACTAGTATTGCTAACCTAATATGCGAGAAAATACGTAACATTGTATAATACAACTTGAGTTTACTAAGGCAAATTTCAATGATAACTTTAAAACACCTTAATTTTCTTCCAAAAAAAAATTCTATTAAAATAATATATAAGCTATCAAATCCCTCTAAATTACCGTCCAAATTCTCCAAGCATTAAAATAAATAATTCATGATTGATAATTTACAATCTATAAACTGCAAATTCTATTTTCTTGATATTTTATTTTTATAAACAAGTCTTGCATAGAAAGATGAATGCTTGAACTTGAAAAAACACATAGGTTACTTGACCTTAAATAGTAGATCCATACATGTATATTCTAGAAAATATTTAAAAAATATATTTTGCATGCTTTTTCAAGAGGAGGTTATGGAGTGCTGTGATCAATTCATGTAAGATCTAAATAATTACTTGGTTAGGCAATAAGCCCCTAGATACAAGCACTGCAGAGTATAAAAAACGTTATCCTTGTTAACTTTGCAATAGTAAACAAAGTTGGACCTTTGAGTTACTAAATGACCATGTAACTGTGTAAAGCGTCAATTTTCTAAGTAAACTGATGTTAATACCTTTGAGCGATAATGATGGCGTTTCTGTTCGTCCAGGAATACTCAACCAATACTGACACTAGCTAAGTCAGACACGAGTGAAGCTCCAATTTCTCAAATGGTAAATATCCTAATTTATCCAAGGTGAAAAGGTGTAGTAAAAAGCATACTTATTTATGTATTATATATAGAAGTCACTTAACTAAAAAATATATCATTAATGCCAAGTAATAAACTGCGTCTTACCACGAATACAGGCTAAACACACCAATGTGGTTGGAATGAAGGAGAGTGTATAGAAAGTAGGCATACAAGCACAATCGTTGGTGCGGAGGGGGGGGGGGAGATATACGAGTGCACTACCATCCTCCACACCTATATTCAATATTTTTAGGGGATATTCAAGTGCATATAATATTCTAAGTTCATAAATGTTTGCAGCTATACATTTTCGGGAATTGTATATTATCCTACAAAATACTCCATTTCCAGAAAGGAAAAGACGCTGTCCAATCAGAATGCGACGTTCAAAATCGTCTAAACCTGTATGCTTCAAAGATGACTTTGTAAGCTGCCCTTCTATCCTCCATAAATTCATAAACCTAACAGGGGCGTCATCAATTGATTTAGCCACGATTCCAACTCTAAAAATCCTAATAAATCGGTCAAATTAAAGAACGCTCTTCGCTCCTCGGAGAGGTCATAAACCTAGGTGAGTTGTAATAAGGCATTTTAACCATGATGACAACGGTTCATGTCTAAAACCTTAGTGTTTAGGAAAGGACAAACATTACAGGTATATACATTTTAAATGATTTGGCAGCCGGATTTACTGAATTCAACCCTTCAGCAATACATTCTCAAACATTAAGTATGTAATCTAAAACTTTGTTTATGAAAAACCCTATCGATTCTTATGTATAAATTTTAAACAATAGGTGGAATAATTGACTAGGAAAAAGAAATAATTGTAAGAGCATAATTATTTTAAGGCTTATTCCGGCAGGAGGTTAACCCACGCTTATACATTTCCTTGGAAGTCAAGAGTATTGGTTTTCCATCCTGTTGAAAGTTGCATATAGCCCATATAGCTTGCATACTGTTGACGAGCAAGCACGGTGTGACCGATAGACCTTCCTGGCTGGTGAAAATCGAGATCAACAAGATTTGTGTGTGAGATTAACAAACGGTTGTTGAATGTTGGAAGCTATGTTGAATACATGTGTGGTGGTATCTAGCACGTCTGACGAAATGACAATATATAATGTGATCTGTTAGTTCACCCCACCGAAGGGTCGATCGCGGGTCTACTGAAAGGTTGCGAGACCATTATCGTGACTGCTCCCTCGTCACGGGAGATCTATCCGGTGACTCATGTAGTAATTTAGCATCTGACTAGATTAATAAATATATCTTATTGGACTAACTCACCCGTCTCATTCCCCGCAAACCATCCATCCCAACCCCTACCGCTCGGGGTCCATCCTAAACATGTAAGTCACTACGGTCCCCTGTAGTGCTGTAGTCGGGTAGGCTACCGGGCACCTAAATAAAACCAGTAACCTTTCACCGTTTTGTCAGAAGTATCATAGAAACGTTACATAATATATATTTAACATACGAGTATATTAACTTTAAGTTATACAATTCTTTCAGACCAATAGTTATTCCTTATGCCTATATTATAAATAATATTGATTTTAACCCATCAATTTGGAAAAAGAATGGACCTAGATGATTAGAAGAATATATATTTAATCAATATTTTATTAAAGTAAAACCCCTCTCAGACCAACTCCATTATATTTTACGTGTACTGTATAACCTAAAATATTACTCACCGCTTATCTATGAGGAAAAATGTGATAAAATGAATATACATGGTATAAATAATTTATAAACCATAGTGTGTAGGAACAAAAGATTATATCTAAAATATATTTCATTCGTTACCTCTTTCACGCACCTTACCCTCCCTAGAATTTGACCACTGGCTTGGCAACGACCTGGCCTAAAGTGACAGATGGTTTGTAATGTCCTCAGGCTAGACATCTCTACAACATTTAGTTATTATTTATGAATCGAACCTTTAAGATATAATATAAAATTTTGTGAATCATACCTTACACCATACTAGGTTATAGAAGCAAGATATTTAAACCATATTTGATCATTCCTCATTAATTGATACATATGATAAATGCAATCATACTAGAAGAAATGCATATCATATTCATAAAACATTCTTCTTTGTTCGATGCATATAATACATTTAATCATAGTTCTTTGATCATATCATGCATCATATTTACTTACCATTCATACACAACACTTAGGTGACATTTGTTTATCATAATTTGATCACATCCTTGATACAATATGATATAGCAGATCCTCCTGAACTTATAACAGCAAATTTCATTACTCTATCAGTCCTCTTCTTTCATTACAAATTCTGATACCATCTGATCAGAAACATCCATCATATATACAAGATATTAAATCAACAGGCATTAATTAGAATCATGCATTGCCCTTATGAGGTATTTGAACATTCTTCATAGATAAGAAACATACGTATCCGGCCCCGTGTTGCAGTGGTTAGTGCACCTGGCTACGAGCCTAGGGGTCTCAGGTTCGATTCCCAGCTGGCACATTAGGTATTTTTCCCTTTAGAGGAATAATCCCAATGGTCTCCCGTATTTGGTTAACTAGGATTAAGTTAGGTTAAGACCCACCCCGGCTCTACAAAATCATAATATGGATAATCACATCATCTCACTGTGGGTAGGACATGTAGACCCTCCTACAATGTACCCTGGGCAAAAGTCTGTGCCAAATGAGCAGCTAAAGTCTAAACATAAGGGGACCAAACCTGGACGTTAAAGTCCCTTTGATTAAAATGTGCCATACGATAGAAAAAAAAGGACCATACGTCATAGATCATGATAAAATAGACATTTTAACATATGTTACTAAACATAACACGAGTCATAACGGCTTCGCTCAAACCTTCAGGAGAATAGCTCGATAGTTCACAGCCTTAGCCAGGATGGTTCGGTCTGACTCACAAGCGAGAAACAAAGTCTGGGAGACGTAAATATGTATCGTCCAGGGTTCAACAGAGAGTGCTGTACACAATCATTAGTTATTTAGTTTATCATGTCTTAGGTTGGTTGTAGACCTCGTACAAGTTTATGTTATATTATATCACAAAGATAGTGGAGTACATGATGACTATGTTATGTTATTTAATGAATAATCATGTCAGCAATAGGTTGTGATATCGTTGTTTAAAGTTTCATATTTACCTGCACAGCCCATATGACTCGTGGTTTCTGATCTAGCACCTCACAGTTAGAAATGACTTGTTGTCTCGGTTAGGCTATTTAATTTTTAGCCAGCGGTGAGTTTAATCATTTTTGTATCATGAATTAAGTTCCCTAAACGGCCCATGAGGCCTGTAGTTTAACTGGAGTGAATCTCACTCCCAAACCTGTATGACCATATCATGGACAACAGCTCAGGCTAGCGTGAAAGTTAAAGTTGGGTTTATCAGGGCTTAATGTATAAACCTAATTAAGTAATTAGGATTTATATAATTGGTATTTATATTTGTTTATTACACTAGTTGGGGTGTACAACTTGTAAATATGCCTCAGCCCTTCTGGCATGGCTCAAGTATAAACTTAGTGCTCAATTCCAGACCCACTCAGGTGCTTTTGGAGAGCTTTTCTGAGCTTCAATCATCTATAATAATGAACTCTATTGTGGCTTATAGGCTTAGTTTTAATAATTCTGGTGTTCAGATCTGTAACAAGCCAATTGTTTAGTGTCTGGGCCTTGAAGCCAAAGTGACCACTTTCCCAAGCTACTGACCTTAACTCTGATGTCGTATACTAGTGACTGTACAATGTTGCTGCTGATAGTAGCCATATACACTAGCTCTAATAGCACACCCTTCTTAAATTAGGATTTTTCTTGTTGAATTTTGTAACTCGACTAGTTTGTTTTAGTTTATATGTGTTGTGGCAGGTACTTTGCCTAGCCTTTGATAGTAAGTTGAAACAAACTTACTTTGTTGCCATGTTGTATTAGCCATCCAGATTCACCAGATTAAGGTTTAGTAGATTATATTCTTTCGTTTTAGAAATAATCTCGAAAACTAGTTTATGAAAGGGGTGTTTTTGAATACTTCCGACCCTGATCGGTGGTCTAAGCGTTTTAATGGTAGATTGGCTCATCAAGCCAGAGTCTCATTTAGAGTAGCTTTTTGACCTAACCGTAATTGTTATTTCACTTATTTTTGCATTGCAAATTTACTACTGCCTGGAATATATCTAAATTTTGCTTGTATTTGTTGTTAAGGTTTTGTTAATCAAACTCTATGTTGACTTGCATATTCTCTTTTCATTTGGCACTTTATGACCTATCCTATTTACTTGTTTTGTATCATTGATCTGACACTTCTACTGATGAATGGAAACGTCTCTTCAACTGGTGAGAACTCAGATTCAGATACTTCCATTAGACCATTCATAATGATCAATTGCTAAATTGCCCAACAAAGGATAAAAACGTGTGGTTAAATGTTGAACCGTGCCGTTTGCTTATGGCGGGTGACTACTAATGTCAGCAGAAGAGGGAGTAGCGACAAATGTCTAATATAAGACTTAGCTCGCTGACCCTACTAAATGAATAAGATTTTATTGACCTCACATTTCTCTTTATTTCTTGTGGTGAATCTCTTAAATGTTTACCTTCAGTCTATATAATTATATTTGATAACTCTAATGACACACATATGCGTATAAACCGAACGTGTGGTAGGACACGTCACTCAACAAAATAAAAACCCGTAACTTTTGTCACATGGTCTAACGCGTCACTCTCACAATTAATGTATGCGTATAACATGAGTGAATAATAAGTTGCTGTAAAAATAATAAAAATCGCGCTACTTCTATAACGTAGAAAAATATATTAGTGAACAAAATTAATCTCCCATTTATAAGACAAAATTGTCTGGTTTAATATAAAAAAATTATTTGGGACCCGCTTCGGTAGCCGCATTGTCCAAGGCACTACTCTCACAATATAATAGACTGCCGATGACGGGGAGATCTTTGCTCGACCCCAGTCAGGCGTACTTAAGGATTTTTCCCCAAATGTTTTTCCACTATTTCCATGCAAATGAGGGTACACTTAATATAAATTCAACTTTATTCTTCCCTAACCTAGTAACTTAATTAGTACATTAGCTTTTATCACGAATAGACAGTAATACGCGTTGTTAAAAAATTTGGAACTAGCCATTAATTTGTGTTTCTCTCAAATATTTTCTAATAACCTAACGTTTGAGATTAATGTATAGCTACCGTTACGCAAATGATTATACTCGTTTATCAGGCATTTCTAGCATTTTAAACAGCATTAATTAATAATGTATTTAAAAGAATATTTATCAAAATGTGAAAAATCTTTATAATATATGCAAATGTTATTTTTTCTGTTGATTACATAGTGGGTGATTCAGGAATAACTGCAACAAAAACGCAATATAATTATTAATTTAAAATAATAGAATGTTTGATATAAGCTATACGTATGGATCGAAATGTACAGGTACTGTACATACATGTTTGGAATGAAAGGGTCCACGAATAATATAGTTATTATAATAAACGCGGAAGTAAATAAGTTGTGTACATAAATATCCCTATTAAAAAGAAAATTAGTTTTGGTTTAAATTTTTTTAGAATAAATTATGTTTCGGAAAAAAATATATTTTTATTTATAGCATTTTAACTCAAGCTATTTTGCGAGGGTTTATTTTTTTGTAAACGTGGATTTATATAATTATTACGTTAAAATTAAAGATGTATTTATTAGTTAAGTTTGAGCCAGGTAATTATGACCAAATTCACAATACATTTAACTGGAGAGATGGTTGAACAATTATTTTTAAAAAAAATTTAGAAAAACGCGTAATTTTATGGACTATTTCAGAAGGTTTTAATATTTTTCTCTAATGGAGTAAGGATGAGGGTGATATAATTTAGAATAAATGTACATACATTTGTGTGGAACGAGAGTTGAAACCTTTTAGGAAAATTTTACCTACTTTCACCCAGCTGAGATTAGATCTGTTAATATTTCCATCACTGGCGAATAAAATTATTAGAGTTTAATGTATTTTTCTAAGTTGTTGTCAATAGAAGGAAAATTATCTAAAAGAAGCTGCAGCACACCAAGCCAAAATAAATATTTGGTTTCTTCTGTCATAGTCAGACACACCAGATGAATACGCTGGCAATATTTACATCCAAATGGATGAGTTTGAAATAGGATGGATTTTAAATTATTTTTGACAAACCAATTATTTAAGAGATGCTTCTATTATTATTTGTATTTATTGCTATTTAGATTTTTAAATAAATTTAGCTATGACATGCTGGAATGTTAACTAAGCAACAAGGAAAGAAAAATAATTGCTTGTTTAAATTTAAATTGTTAAAAATCAAGGGATCATTTATATTAATGGAAGCCAACGCTCACGTTTTTATATACAATTATTCCACTTTAAATTCTGAAGCAAAAGTAACCGATGGCTTTAATGGAAACGTTTCACTGCTGTTAAAAACAATATGCAAATAAACAAAACCAAATAGATATTTAATGTTTAGAAAATTTATATTTGATTTATGCATCTAAATGCAGAAGAATTATTATAAATAATTAAAATCTTGGTATTCCATTATAATAATAATATACTAATATTCCATTCTAAATGTTGTATAAAAATACAATAATTTAATGCTTCTTTGAATGTATGTAATATATTTGTCCATTTAATGAAACATTGGAGTTAAACATGCAAATAAAATCTTTTTTCCCATCACACTATAAAGTATTGGATAGATATTGGGTATTTTATTGATATATTTAAGACCAATGTCTAAAAAATTAAAAATCAAGACCAAATCGTGAGTACAGCCTGGATATAAATTGTATTTTGGTATTTGTTAGAATTATTAGTTAGGATTTTTCTCAATTAAATTTACAAATTATTAATTATAATACATAGTTATCAATGTTTGTGGTAAGAATGAATAAACTAGAAAACAGAATAAATGTACTCGCATTTGCAAGAAATAAGAGTGATAATCCAAAATGAAAATCTCACTTTCAATACACCCGACTGGACTGAGAATCCTGACTTCCACATAGCCGAAAGACTTACTAAATGAGATCTAAATTTAGACCATATGATCACGAGTGCGATTTTTTAATATGATTGAGTTCATATTCAGGCAGGTACATTTCCTCTAAATTCTACCTTCATTTACCATAATTAATTATTACATATTCGTATAATCCAAACGGGTAGTGAGACGTGATGAGAAAAAAATTCAGCCATACTAATTAATTACATAAAAATAAACATAGGAATAAAACCATTTTATTGCTCTCTATTAATGAAATAGGAATGTAAAACTCAGATTATAAAAAAACTAGGATTTTACTGGTTGTTTTCTATGACTGTGAAACATGGTTTCTTACTTTACACAATGAAAAATAATGTAGATTGGTCTAAAATAGCTTACCTAGTCACATATTTGTTAAAAATGGGATGAAGTTACTGGAGATGTTGGGAGATTACATAATGATAATTTCCATGTCCTGTACTCATAATAAGACATGATTAGGATAGTCAAATCTCACTGATTACGGTGGGCAGAAAATGCAGCGCTAAAGGAAGAATCTAAAATATGTTGAGAGTATTGACTGGTAAAACAAATTAGAAAAGTCCATTAGAAGGATCTAGAAGCAGATGGGAGGACATAATTAAAATTGACCTGAAAGAAATAGAGTGTAATAAGGTGAACTGAATAGAACTAGTTCAAGATAGGGTTAGAGTGTAATGAGGCACACCCAGCTCAAGATAGGGATAGGTGTCGTACTTTTATAAGTGTAACTTAACATAAATTTTCGAGTTTTAATGCCATAGTATAAGTAAGTTATGGATGAATTAGGATATGATTGACATGTTTGGTGTAATTTTACAAACAAGCTAAATCTATAAATGATTGTATTATTAATAAAACTTTAAAAAGCTTTCATCATTTACGATTAATGTTTTATTTTTATGTTTTGATCATATCAAGGAAGAGGGAAAGAGGAGCTTAGGTAGAAGTAGGATTCAAATATTAGTTGACATGAAGGAAAGAAGAACATTCTGGAAGCTGAGGCAGAGGACAGGGTGGGTGTATCAGCGGTCTAAGTTCATTGGCAAAAAATGCATCAGTCGTTTGACGAAACACATAATAATAATAATAATAATAATAATAATAATAATAATAATCAGATCATGGAAATGGAGGTCTGACAAACTTATATCATTCTATAAAATGGCTATCTATCGACCCATTGTGTCAAGTTCGTTATAAAAGAGGAACACATTGATAATTGAAGTTAATCCCCTTTACCAAAGCGATAAATCATTTACCATAGTATTTTTTTTTAGCATTACCTGAATCGGTGGTGACCTAAATTTAATATCTGGACCATATTTTATCATGATAAATGGTTGGGGGTTTAAATCCAGTCCGGTCGTAGTAAGGGATTATTTACATCAATGGTTTCACACTTCCCCTCAACACAAATACAGGGGTATTTCTTATACTTTCTAATTTCCCCACATTTATATCATAAAAACCAGGACGAATCTTAAGACGTGGTGCTAAAAATGAACATCATTTCCAAACTGCTTAAAGCCTCTTTAGGAATTAACTTAGTAATCTAATAGATTAATATTATTTTCAGTTTGTAAGTTGGCGGATCCAATTGAAAACATATTTATATTTCCCATCATAATATGTATCTATTTAAAAGGATAATTCCTCTAGGATTCTGTCCATTTATCTATATATTATATAATAATTAAATATCAGGAAGGTAATTTTGATGCGTGGTGAAATGATTTGTTTGAAATAAATGAGTCCGTAAATTATATATCCATTCATTTAATAGCCCCCAAAATAAAATAAAAATTAAAGATAAGCCTATATTTTTAGTTTATTCATCGTTTAAGTTGAAACGCAAATGACAAATTTTTAGTGTAGCATAGTTACCACTCAAGTTTCAGCATTATGTGTGTCTCATATTTTTCACAGCTCACTTTGTTCGTTCCTCTTTTATTTAAAACGCAACTTTAATCAATACACATTTCTCTGATATATTTTAGAGCACTCCATGCCAAAGCGGATGAAGGTTTCCGTTTAAAAATAGAGTTTACACAATAAATGTTTTGTTAGAAAGACAAGAATGTTACGTTTGTAATTTGTGTTCCCACTCCATGAATACGAGATTAACTTTACCTTCAATTCCTTAGGGTTTGTTTTTATTTCACAATACATTAACAAACACTGAAATATTATATCTAAAATTAAATTTTTAATTTTGTTTATAATTCAAATTAGAATTTGATATACTGAACAAGATTTATTTAGCTAATTTTAAAACGATACAATTTTGATGAAAATACTGTTTGTACAGGAACAATAATTATAAACATTATCAAAACTGTATTTTATAAAAATGTATACTATAAAATCATTTCTAATACAGTTATTAATACTATAGTTTTTCAAGTTAGTTCTTGTTCAATTCTTTCAAATAATTATTAAAAATTATTTATTATAAAAAACATCCATCCTTTAATTGGAGAATAAATAAATTGGTATAAAGACAATTGCATTATTCAAGAACATAATATATTAATTTTGCTTTCATTATAAATATAATAAATATTAAATAAAAGTTTCATATTGATATAAATTATATCCCATTAGTAAAAAGTATTTCCCTTTGATTTTAAGTATGGCCTAGTGTTATAAAGTAGGTCACACCATACTTTTATATAGGCATTTTGTTTTAAAATGGAGGGGTGATATATATCATATTTAATTAGTAGACAATATTAATATTTATATTAAATAAGGTACAAAATATTATAATATTTTTCGCCTTGTCCGACATAACAATTTTAACAAACAAATCAAAAATTTTATAAGGCAAAAATTAGATAAGTGTGTTATTAAATATCTCCCTTTAAAATATTATAAATATAAAAGGGTTCAACAAGTACACTCTCAATAAATACTGCCCCAAACAACATTAACTAAAATTACATACTTCATGGGAACTCATGACAAAAAAGTCCAATTAAAACTTAACTTTATAAAAAAATTATCTACAACAGACATTATGTCACTGATGTAAATTTATTTGAAATGTTTTAAAATACAAAATAAGTGATATCAAAATGTCTTCACATGTACTGTATAGTACATAGTTATTAATATTTTAAGGGAAAATTTAATAACTAGTAGAAAACAACATACAAAAAAGCTTTTTATAAAAAATATATTAAAAAAATTACAGCTTTGGTTTTGTTTTAATCTTATACATTACATTATTTACTAATAAAAACTTAGTGATATCAAGAAATTATGTGTTCAAAAGCTTATGTCAAGGAAAATAAAGTCCTACAATATTTTTCCATTTAGTGTTAATACTAAAAAATTGTTCATTATTTTAGTAATTCAAAACTTTGATTCACAATCATTTTTAATATAAAAAATATATATAATAAGCCAATTACAAGTAAACATATTAACATATTCTACAGGTAGGTATGTAACACAACCCATTTAAAAAATTTGTTGGGAAGGATGCTTTCTTTCTAATTAAATGGCAGCCTACTATCTAGATTAGGTCAATACTTTGTACCACCTGATTTTAAAAAATCCACAGTTTTTTATAGACTCTTATATATATTTTCTTTAAAAATTTATCAATCACAATCATAAATTAAACAAGTTTTTAATTTCAAGCAAAATTAACAGATTTGTAATGTAAAAATATTATGAATATCTTATTTTCGACATAAGATATTATACTGGTCGTGATTTCTTAGTATAATTTAGTTTGTATTTCTAAAGAATTTCATGTAGATGATCTTAACAAAATGGAAGTCGTAATTTTAATTAAAATATATTTGTTATTAGGGGGGGAATTGCTTATTTCTAGTGCTGTGGTGGGTTCGTTATTAAATTTTTCTTGGACTTAATTCATACAATGTTATTAATATTTCAAACACCTTATATCAGTCTGTAGATTGTCTGGGTTTGAAGATAAAAGACTATGGTTTGAGTCCCGGTATGGCTTAAAATTCTAACATTTGTGAAATGTTGGCTTTACCTTAAACAATCATGAACTAGTGGCTGTTCGAGATATAATTTGGCGTATATATCGTGTGCGGATATAATCTGTCGGCTCAGAAAATTTATGTTAAATACCTCAAATAAATGAAAATAAATGTTAAATGTGAAAACATTTATATACATTAGCATGCCTTTGTAAGAAATACTTAACATCAATTTGAGATCAGCAACATAATGTTGGTTGTAGATAATTTTTTTAAATTTTATTATTTATAATTTTCTCTGCAGATGTTTCTATGAAGTAAGAATTTTAGTTATTGTTGTTTGAGGAAGATATTGCAAGTGTACCTGTCAAACACTTTTACATTTCTAATGTATTTTTGGGAGATATCACTATTATTATGTTGATAGCGTGAATATAAACTCCAGAATTGTACCTTGTCAATTAAATGAAAATTATTGAAATCTTGTTTATTCTTCATCTCTAATCTCTTACGTTCATAGAACTTCTAGGTATCTAACTCAATTTACTCAAACATCATTAAATAACCACAAGCCATCAGTCTGCAATAAACAAATTTTATATATAATTACTAGGAATAGTACTCAATTCAAAATGTTCTTACAATGGCCTACCCAAATAAGTATAAATGTTATATTCAAACACAGATAAACATTCCATTATTAAGGATGCAATAAAATTATTAACACTAAGATATGGGTGTCATTAATATATTATAGTGCATATATTTATAAATTTAGAACATTATCCATGTATTATTGAAGACAACATATATTACTTTTATCAAGTTTAATATTCAAGATCATTATATATATATATATGTATATATATGTATATATATGTATATATATGTATATATATGTATATATATGTATGTATATATATGTATATATATATGTATATATATGTATATATATGTATAAATATATATATATGTATAAATATATATATATATGTATATATATGTATATATATATGTATAAATATATATATATATGTATATATATGTATAAATATATATCTATATGTATATATATGTATATATATATATATATATATATATATATATATATATATATATATATATATATGTATATATATGTATATATATATATACATATATATGTATATAATATTTATATATATATATGTGTATATATATATATATGTATATATATATATATGTATATATATATGTATATATATATATATGTATATATATATATATGTATATATATATATATATATGTATATATATATATATACATATATATATATATATATATAATATATAATATATATATTAATATATAATATATATATATGTATATATATATAAATTATTATTAATGATAAATAATATATAATATTATAATATATATATATATATATATTATATAATTATATATATATGTATATATATATGTATATATTTTGTATATATGTATATATATATGTTATATATTTTGTATATATATGTTATATATATAATGTATATATATAATGTATGTATATATATATATGTATTATATAGTATGTATATATATATATAATTATATATATATATATATGTATATATATGTATGTATATATATATTATATATATAATTTATATTATAATATATATATATATATATATATATGTATATATATGTATATATATATGTATATATATATATATGTATATATATAATATTCATACATATATATATATATATATATATAATAGTATATGTATTATATATATGTAATATAATATATGTGATATATTATTCATATATACATATATGATACATATATATGTATAATAGATATAGTATATTATTTTTGGATTTATAACATAATTATATGAAATTAATAAAATAATTAGTGTGTGAATGCAAAGATGAATTGGGGAATGGAGTTAGTTCATTTACGAAATAATGAACATCAAATGATCCTAGAAAAAGATATCTTCTGGCACTCGTAAACCATCATCTTAGAAATAAAAAATATGTTTAGTTGTACACTGGAACTAAAGAGTAACAAAATCAAAATTTCTTAGATTTTTACCCTGGTTGAAAATTCTATGCAGTTATTATCGTTACTAAATTATTAATGTTTCTCCTTGAATTTAGAGAAGACATAATTCAATAGTTCATTATATTAATAGAGAATACCTAGCTTTTGTGAGTGTAGCATAAGGTATGTGTAGTGAAAAGAATTTTAACTTATGAATAACACCAATTGAACAACAATAGGATGAGGTTGGATCAAGATTTTTTTGGGTCTACTTGATAAGAACTGTCATTGTCGCCCCAAGCCTATATTAGCAATATTCAATTTGTTGTTCAGTACATCCAACGCTAAAAAAATCTGTGGTTTCCCCTCTGCTCAAAGATTATAAAAACAAGATTTCTTTGTTCCTTTGGTATTGTTCCAGATAATCTTTATCTGTAGAAACCTCCCGTTTCAACAGATTAAACTTTGTATCTCGCAACATTAGATCACTTGCTAAATTATTGTCGAATTCAATATAGAATTGAAGAGTGAATTAATTAATCTCTTACAGACAGCGCGGGTCACGGCCTCCGTTAGACTTGTGACTAAAAGAGAAATAATATCTTTATTTTCTAAGACCTCGTTATTTTGATATATCACCAAGGCTCACAAGTCTACATTATTCGTAACGGTCGATTTGTCTGCCACAGTGCATTGAATACAATTATTCACTTTGATAATAGTTGAAAATAACACACAAATTTGGTACAAAAATTACTACTACACATCAGCAATATTACTAAAGTTCTTTTTGCAAAAGAACATTATCAAACGAGCATTCAACACCTACCTATAGCTTCTCAAATGAACACGAGTCAGGACAGACATAAGACAACCTAGCCCACCATATTACTACCATCTGCAACTGATCACTGGAACTAAATAGTAGCCAGACCAGTATATTTTATACCATGGTCTGAATATGCTTATTTTACAGATCTTCCTTCCGTCCTAAACTTTATTAGTCTTACAATCTTACGGCCGAACACTCCTGTGAAAATGAAATTATATGAGAAAATTAATTGACATTACAAATATTGTATATTAAAGAATAGCTTGTTTCTAATTAATACATTATGATAAATAAATGACCATTCAAAATAATTTAAACTAATGCTAAAAATGAAAAAGGTATACATAATACAAGATTTTTGGGCGTTTGTAGAGTTATAGCTACTTGCTAAAGCGTAAATAAACAAGTGCATATCCTTGTCTCTTAGTTTAAGTAGGCCTATTTGTTGCTGACGAACTTCTATCTTTCTTGGTTACAAACGTTTTACTTTATTTTTCCCTATAAAATACACATTTATAGTAAATACTCTGTTTTCACTATAAACAATGTTTTGATCAATAGACGACTTTTAGGGAGCTGATTTCAGGAAAATATTTGTATATATATATTCTATTTGAATTCTAAAAAAAAAGTATTAACAAGTTCAAATGTACATTAATTGATACCAAATAAGTGCAGGTAGAGTTTGGATAAATTCTTCCTAATACAAAATACTATTGGCATTTTAATGTTTAATTCAAAGTAAGATTCGCATCTGGGAGAACGTTGATTAAAAGGTCATGTTCATCAAAGTGTAACTTTGCAGTGCAAAAAATGAACTAGCTCATAAAGTTAAAAGTAAAGAGTATTAATATGATATCTTATTTTTTGAATTATTAGATCTTTTTTTCTTTCATTATTACACTATTTTATTTGTATATCTCTAAAGTGTTAAAAAAATTATAACCCTTTAGACTTTATCAAGAAAAGTACAACTTAAATATAAAGTTTATTTTGGTGAATAATTAAGTAATGTTGAATATGTTTAAAAATATTTTTTAAATATCGGTTTTATATTTTATAAGAGGCATTTTACTTACCCTATGGTTATTATCATTAGCTAAATGCTAGGCTTTGTATCTGCCACCAGATCTCTCGGTCCTCTGCGATCCCCTTCAATGTCATTATATGAAACGCATCCCATCTTATTGTTCGTTTTCTTTAGATAGGATATCAATGCTAGTTCCCTCACATCTTCCCTTAAAAAATGTTCTGGATAAGGATGTCAAGTCCAATATGTGCACAAGGAGCTTCGATTACTTATTTCCTATTGTCTTTAGTAATTCTCTTTTCTCTTTTAATAGGCTTATAATTGGATCCGTATTCTTCATGTCTATCTGGTAAGTTCTTGCTAGCTTTTTCCAAAACAACATCTAGGCTGGTTTATGTCATGTTTCTTCCGTTTCCCCTAAGATACAGATTTCACGTCCATATGTCAGCACACTTCAATAAAGTTTTTATCAAATTTCCTCATATTTTCTAAATTAATGTCTTTATTTAATAATAGGTTCCTCTTATTTTGGAAGGCTTTCTTTAGCATCGCTATCCGTTTTTTGACCTCGGTAAGGCATCTATTTTCCGTGCTAATCACACTACCCAGATAGTAGAATTCCCTGAATATTTTTAATCTTGTTTAGACTACTCTTATATTAGCCTTCAATCCATCTTTCTTATTATCTGTTATCATGAATTTCTTCCTCTTTGTGTTTATTTTTAGCTCAATATTTATAGGGGTTTGTTTAATATTTCAAGCATTCTGTTCATCTCACGCTCTTAACCTGCTAAGATTGCAATTTTGTTTGCATCATGATCCTGTTTCCCATTAATTTTGATTCCTTTTCTTTTTGCTTTATTTGTTGTTACTACACCTTATACTAAAAAGTTAAAACATGCAACCTTTTCTCAATCCTCTTTTTATTTTTGCTTCTATTCTTCCGCCATTTACCTCTATTCATGTTTTTTGTAACTTATTTTAGTTTAGAGTCAAAGGTCTCTCTTTGCAATCAAGTCCCATCTTGCTCATTGTTTGAACCAGAAGATAACAATTCAGCTTGTTGAAAGCTTTTTCCAGATCGATTAATGCTTCATAAGCTTTCCTGTTAATTTCTTATCTTTTTTCTTGATTTTGACGCAGTTCCAGTATCACTTGTCCGGCTACTTTTTTTACGCTCCTAAGCCATATTGGTCATTATATATTTATTTTTATTTTAATAATTTATTTTAAAATCTAGGATACATGTGACAGATTGAGCTATTGTTCTATAGTTCAAAGAGTCATTTGCATTTTCTTTAGAGAGTGTTATTGTTTTCTGTTTATAAAATCAAGTGGTATGATTTCTTCTTCATAGGATTTCTTGACCCCATTAAAAAGGCTGAATTTCGTAATGTTTTTGTTATTTTTTAGGAGTTCTCTAGGTTTGTTATCTGTATATATCGCTTTACTAGCCTTCAATTTGACTAGTGCGGTGGGATAATTTTTATACGCTTTCCAACGGTCAATCACCTTCTCATTTTCAAATAGATATTCTTTTTTTCTTAATTTTTGACTATTTTACTTCAAGTTATTTGCTTGTATTTTAATGTTTTTATTATTATTGAAATATTATTTATAATGTTTTATGTCCATTAGGTCTCTATTAATTTCCTCGCTAACCTCTTTCATCCAATTGCCTTTTTATACGCGACATTTTGATGTTACCATGTTTTATATTACATTTTATTGTTTTAAATCCAAGTTTCTCAGTTTATTACTAGTTTTTATGAGATCTAAATTTTCTTGAGTCAACCATGTTTCTTAAGCTATGATTTCCTTTTAACTAGGACTTCTGTGGCAGCTGCTGATCAAACGTATTTGATATCACATCATGTGTTTTCATTGCTAAGGTGATTAGTTGTATCTTTAAAATTTTAGGCCCAATTGGTATCTCTTGGGAATATAATAGCATGTGCTTATTAGTATCATCTTATGTTGTTTGCAAAATTCTAGCAATTTCTCACCGTTTGATTTCATTATACCTAAACCGAATTTTCCAACCTACTTAAAGATCATCATGAGTAAAGATCAAAATCTCCCATCAAAATAATATTAGCTCTCTTATTCACTATCTCTATTAATTCCTCTATACACTCGTAAATTTCTTCTTACTTCCTTATATTCAATGTTAGTGGTGGGGAAATACACTTATACATTTACCAAGTCTACAAGATTAGCTTTTACTTTAATCATTTAATATCCTGATTAAACTATTAAATATGTTTTCTTATATTTATCTAAAATACTAGTTCATTCAGATGTAGGTGAAAATATTTTAAATGGAGAAATATTTTCGCTTTCTTCAAAACTGACCACTTTACAATCATGTTCTAAAACTATGAATTGGGTTTTGTTATTTTTGTTATAATTATATTGATAACTTTATTAAATATTTGGTGAACGCAAGAGTGAA
The DNA here is from genome assembly GCA_039000515.1 of Timema cristinae. Lineage (NCBI taxonomy): Eukaryota > Metazoa > Arthropoda > Insecta > Phasmatodea > Timematidae > Timema > Timema cristinae. Next base: position 37,875,372 of record JBCFYV010009882.1, read on the forward strand.
CATATCTTTAGTTTCTTTTTAATATAGAACTACGATATATTCTAGAAAGGTATAGTTAATCACTTCAAATTATATTAAATGAAATCCCACCATTGATTAACTATAATGTTTTATTGTGAATCGATTGACATTATTTCAGCTTTCTGATATATGTCTGGTTTGGGACTTGGGAGGGCAATGCTGATGAATATTAGTGAGTTGGAAAGACTATGCTGATTGATATATTTGAGTTGGGAACGCTATACAGATGGATATTTGTAGTTTTAGAAAGCTATGATTTAAGTATTTATGGTAAATCTATGCTAAGGTAATAAATAATTGTTTCTAAAATTTTCTGATAGTTATTCGTGATTTTGGAAGATCTTTTACCTATAATAATCCCTGTTTGTGAAGGTTATGCTCATATACATAAGTGGTTTTGCGGATGCATTGATTAGACTGTATATTAGGTATTTGAGGAGGATGATATGGTAATGGCTATTGGTGTTTTGAGAAGGGTATGCTGATTGATAAATTTAGCTTGGGGAGGCCTTTAATGTATATTGGTGGTTTATGAAGACTACTGATAGATACTTTATTTAATCATCTTGCCTTACTACCTCTTCAGGCTATAGGCATAAATATTTACTCTAATGTGGTAGGGATCAGAAAAGAAGTACCTATCTTAAAGGTAATCTAGCCGTATTGGTGTAGCAGGAGAGTAATAAAACATATAGGGAAAACCAACCCCAGTAGATAATATTGGGATTTGACTCTGGTCTCTCCATCAGCAGCAGGCCATTCTAAGATGTTAGTGACTCCTTAGACCATTCGGCCGCTGAAACGGGTCTGATAGAGAGATTTATATATGTTATGCTAATGGATTTTGATAATACGGAAATAATATATTGAGGGATGTTGATGGTTTGGCAAGGCTATGATTATGGATGTTGATTGATTTTGAATATTATATGTGTGGATGTAGGTGTTTCTTGGAATCCTATCATGATACATATATAAATGAGACTTGGGAAGCTGATGCTAATAATACATACATTCATATGTATATAATGTGTGTGAGTGTGTATAGACATACATATATATGTGTGATTTGGGGAAGCTTCCTATGGATGTTGGGCATTTATGAAGAATATTGATTGGTGATAAGCTCTATCATAGTATATTGGTGATTTGTAAAAAGCTTTTATGATGGATTTTGCTGATTTGTAAATGCTATTCTGATGGATATTTCTGATTTTTAAACGCTATTCTAAAGGATATTGATGATTTTGGTAAACTATCATGTCAACTATCGAAGCTTTCAATCACAATATCTCAGATGTAAACAAACTTTTTATGTTAACAGGATCCTATTGTGACAAGTAAATTAGACTTTTATTTATGCTTTGTAAATAGTTATCGTTCTAATATAAATTATTGGGTGATAAGTAAAATGTGTAAAGAAGATGATTTTTTTGTTGGATTATTCTTTAAATTAGATAAATTATCATCAAAAGATACCCTAAAATTTTGGAACATATTTTTGGTAAGAGGGAAAGTATATACTTGTTTAAAAGTATGTTTAAATAAGAGTTAGAATTCTCTAAGGTAAATTATATCCCACTAGTAAGTTATGAATCTAAATAAATAGTAAAATATTGGTATAAATTTCAACTCTGGATTATTTTCATAGGTATTCCTGGTTAATACGTGCTAGTATTTAATTGTTTAATATAATTATGCTTAGTAGTTTATTCGTAAATTACCAGGAATTAAATATTATACAAATTATGTATATAATTAGAAATATCAAAATAAATATTTGTAAATGTATTATATTTGTTAGGAACCAAAATCTGACAAACCTATTTAACAGGATATTGTAAAAATAAAGAATGCACAGATAAAGAAACTCATAGTTGCAACAAGGAATTATTGTAAGTCATAGGACTAGCTAGGATGACATTCCTTGTTTTAGACACTAGTTTTTATACTCCGAGCGTGTATAGTAAATTATTGATAAGGATTAACAGTTGGTTCATGACCAGGAGTTCATCCAGGGATAAACTGGATGAATAGCAGTTCAGATATGGTCAAAATAGGACCTCTGCGTTGCTTAATGCTAATAGGTACTACGAGTAATTTATCCAAAGTTAGGTATATGTGTATCAATATGATGGTTTTGTAATTAATGATTTTTACTATTCCTTATTATTAAATATATCAGTTATAGATTAGAATTTACTTATTTTATGATAAGTATTTAACGCGCAGTTTCTGAACCAACTGATTATATATATCAGCATATGATAATTTATTTTTAGCAATGGTGTAAGGGTTTACCTACCAATTTTGCTGGGAAGGATATTTTCACATACCTTCCTGGAATCTTTTACATGATACAATTGGCATGGGATCAACGGCCTTTCTTCTTTTGCATAGTAAGTTGTACTAAGTATTTTTATTGTTCAAGAATAATCCGTTAACCTCTGCTGGGTTTGAAACTATGAATAACGGGTCCTGAGGTTAGCACTTTACACCAAGGCTACCGAGGTCGAACCTATATTAGTACATCTCTGGCGTGTTTATGAAGTGTTGTGAGACCCTATCCTCTTTAAATAGGCAACTAGCTATTATATATTTAACTTTTTTTTCTGCTTCACAGAAACAAACGTAGAATCATTTTATTTTCTTCTAAATATATTTAGATATTTTTTTTAGATATATATCACTAAATACTTTTTAAAATTCATAGAATAATAGATTCTAAATAAAAATGTATGCCCCCACTAATTGTGATAGTGGATTAATCCATATTTGAACATCGATATGCATGTTACATTTTGTGAATTGGGATGGTGACCATTCAAAAGCAATTACAGTCAATTTATGCCATGAAACGGGCTCGAACGCGGGTTCATCTAATTGGCAAACACGAATAGTTCGACTACACTTGTGAGGTAGCATTAAACGCACAATTCAAAGCCATTTAAACCGGAGGGGTCAGTTGTATGGTTTGTGCGGTAAACTTTGACACGATATAGTGATGTTAAATCCTGACTGATTGAAGTAACTTTTTGTTTCCATATCGTTGTTATCCATCCTTGATCCTCTCGTTAGCTTTTTTTTTAGTATGAGGGGCATTATAAAGTTGAGTATATTTTACCCAAACTCATGAATAAGTTAGTTTTATCGCAGTGTCTTAAAACCCTTCCAAACCTTCCACACTTAAATACACTAATATTGGAGGGTTGATAAAGGTATAGTAGAGGAAATTTACACGCATTTTTATGGTGGAGAGCACTCCTCAACCCACCCATCTGGGATAAGAGTATTAACCTTACCATCACTTAAAAACCAGACAGAATGATATTTTATACTGAAAAATTATTCTTTGACACAGAAATCAAACTCGTGATCCTTGGCCACAAACAAATAATATGCCCATACACTTAACCTCCAGGTTAAAATAATTGCGCTCCTTTTGGCAGCTTGAGTCGTTCACCACTAGGATCGCTGTGGTTAGTCCAATCATCATCCAGCAGTGGTACTGGCGAGGCTCAGTTTTAAAGGACTCAATCTGGCAAAAGAAGTGCAGCAAAATCCCCGTAAGGTTGAGAGTCTTTTTCTTACTTTTCTGTGTCCTTGGCTTTACGCGCCATATTCCTAACTCTGAGCAATTCATCCCAAGCTCAGTGTCATTCTTCACTAATAGTTTTAAGGCAAAGTATGTTATGAACATGTGGAAATCATTTGCTGAAATCATTTGCTAAGATAAGCTGTCGTTGAAATGTTTAAGATCATGATATTTAAGGCAGCTAAATCAATTAACTAAAATTATCTCAATCTTTTAATCTTCACTATTCATGAACAATTACACGTGCAAACGGTATCTGTCTTCTATGACTAGACGAGGCAGGACGTTTGGTCCACGTGTCTACTGACACGGGTCTCATTGATAACTGTTATGTGATGCAGATATCATACATTTAATGGACCATGGCTTGATTTAGAGACTTACCTGCGAATATTTAACTAATTATATACTCAATGGTCAAGCAATTATATAATTAAGTAATCCTGTATACTCTGCTAGGATGTGTAAAATTTGACGCTCTCTCCTAGACTGTGTAGGTGATTTGCTGCCTAATATTGAAATCATGTACGAGTTGAAGCCCGGCTTTTTGAGAGACACGTACAAATTGTGGCCCACTCACTTGAGAGAGAAGTATGAGTTGCGTACATCTAATTAGCAGTGTGCCTTCTATCATTAGGTCTTAAGATTCAGATAGAAACTATCGTCGTCTCATGTTGTCATCCCTCGTAATAGCCTAACGTCCTCAGTTCTTGTCGTTCAATGGTTTTGGTAAAAATTTGAAGGCTTATTATTTTAGGATAGGTTAGGTCAACAACCCGGGCTGCAATTCTTACGTGGCTCTAAAAATGTGGAGCCTTAACTCACCTGTATCTTTGGAGGTAAACAACTCGTGCAACCGCAACTCACCTACAGCCCTCCTAGATTAAGTTATTTCGCAAGTCATTCGTTGTAATAATTTGTGTTTGTAAGTGCACGTTAAATTTCTTTACAACATGTCATTTTGAAAAATGATCATTTTTCCTTGGATTAAGACAAGTTGTTATTTTAAAACTCTAATGCCTTTTATAAAGATAATGATTCCTTAAGATTAAGATTATCAAAAATATATTTGCACTTACTTGGCATTTCACCGAATTACGCACTTACTTAATCTACACTTTGAAGGATACAATGACAATAAGCACTGTTCTTCATAGATGTGGTTTTATTACATTTTAATGTATCTTTTACGACCAAATTCAACTCAAATATAGTTGTCTAATATTTATTTTTGAGATGTCTGATATTTATTTTGGGATATCTATTGAACACACGACATATGAACTCATTGTCAAATAACAATATTGTTAATGCAATAAGATTATATTTACCAGTGGTATTTAGTAGATAATTAGAAGTACCGTTTAGCCAATAGCATGAAATAATTGTATACCTGGTGGTCTAGGGGTATGGTGTCAGACTTATATGCTGGCGGCCGGGTTCAATCCTCGGTCCCGGCAAAGATTTATCTGATTACCAAACCCTTCCTTCACCTCTGACAAGACGTGTATTAATCACTCTTTGTTAATGTGGGGAATGCCAGGCCTCCACCGTGGTTTGGATTCCACGTTAAACTGTAGGTCCTTCATTTCATCTCACAATCACTCTACCATTACACATTAGCGTAAGTGCGTATAACCCGAATGGGTAGTAAGACGCGGTGCTAATAATAATTGTATAAGAATTTAGTATAGTATTTAGAATAAAGTAATACTTAAGATTCCCATTTACAAAAAAGGGAAATATATTTTCACAAGAAGCAATGTAATAAAGGTTAAATAACTTATCAACGAACAGATCAAAATAAAAGCTTATCTCAAATGTTATCAATTCATTTAAAGGCTATGGATAATTAGGGTTTCTTATTGAAAACAATACGATGTACGTTTGTAAAGACGATGGGGAAAACCACAAGGAATAATACAGTAAAAGAAAAACTCCAATGAACCCCACAGAAATTTTATCCCGATCCAACCATCATTGACGATCGTGTTTAGTGCGAATCTAGAATAATACACTTTGACCACTCGGTCACACATACGAGCCATTGGCTTGTTGTGAAGTTGACACTATAACGGAGGACATAAATAAATGTACTATTTGTTAAAAAGAATATTTAGCTTGGTCATCATAAGTAAGTCATATGAGAGGAGTCATATCTTATATTCTCATTATGGCATACGATACTTATTTTTTTCATTTAACGTCGTCAATTGTGTACTATTTAAAAATGTGTGTTTCTGTTGCTTTACGAAAGCTACAGTGTTTTGTAAGCTATGGTTGTCGTTAGAAAGGAGAGTAAGGGGGACATTCCTCTCCACCTATAGATCAATATTTTATCCAGAAAATTAGAAATTTACTTTTCGGTCAATGCATATGGCTAAATGTAGCGTTTATATATGACTAATATAGCTAATTTCTTTATTATATTATTCGCATTATTCGTTCGGTAAAAATAGATTTCAATTATTATCTAAAGTGAAATAATTTTGTTCTCTCATCCCCAAGAGTGAAAAACTAGCAACGCCTATGCAGTAAGCATACATATCAGTAACGTGGTGTGGTATGTTGTGGTGTGGTGACATGTTAATTATTGGTGGTTGGAACTTCACCTTTGAAATATTATCGTAAATTGGTTGAAAAATAATTTGCCAGCTATTGACGAAATTAAATTCCCATTTCAGTATGTATAGTGGAGCCTATGTATGATAGGTCAACGGTGTATTGAAAGGTTTAAAAAAATAAAAGATACATTAATTTTAAAAGAGGGCACTTTGGCCATAGTTAAAAATATATCAGTATAACACATTTGTCCTATATAATAGTGTGGAATCTCATCTTTAAGATAATTAAGATTGTCTTTTATAGACCAATGGGAAGCTCATTTGTATTTATAATTCTTATCACTTTTGGCCTCTCTTGAGGGCAATGCAGATTAAAAACTCACTTATTCTAATTACAAGAATCTTCCCCCCCCCTTTTATTTAAATCAAATTTCCAGAAATATCTACAATGGTACAACATAAATAAATTATACGGAGTTACACACGGACTCTCTCTCTCTATTGTTTAAGAGTGGAGGTATTTACTCATAGCTCGTAATATACGATTATATGAAACGAAATAATATACATTAGGAAACACAAACATCAATTTTGCTACACTTTCATAAAACATTTTTTTATTCCCGGTTTTAAATTCTATAACTGAGGCGTTGACATGGGAAAGGTAGTAAGTGCCAAAAATTTGAGTTTTCATGTTTTTCATGGAAAAGAAATAAGGGCCCAACGCCAATAGCACAGAAATAGTTGTTAGTCCGTAGAAAATACAGAACAGGTTCAAATCGTAGCCGCTAGATGCCTCCTTTGTCAAGTTCCAGGCAGTTTGCACAGAGAAGGTAGTAACTCCCTCACACCATCCTTAAAGTTTCCGGATTTCTTGCCAACGAGTGATAGTGTTTGTTTGTGTTATTATTTATTGTTTCTACAAGTCAGCATGCCTCCAAAAGCTCGTCCTTTAAAAATGGTAAGTTTATTTAATTATTACTTTTTTTGTGTGCGTATAGTCAAACTAACAAAACCTAATTAAACAAAATCTAATACAACCAAACATTTTTTCCAGGCTACATGTAAATGTCACTACAAGTGTCATGATTTCACTCAACAGCAAATAAGCAAACTTCATGCCGATATTTTGAAGCAAACTTCTGACGTGCAAGGCACGTTTCTGATGTGTCTGATTAACATTTACAACCTTCAGAGAAGGATACATTTAAATATGATGAACCCACTTCATGTAAGAGGAAAGTTTCTGCTTCTTATTGTTTACTTTCCTCTGATAGTTTTCATGTGCAAGTATGCAACAGATCGTTCAAGACATCTTAGGATTATCAGACAAACGTGTTTATACTTTGATAGAAAAGAAGAAGGGGGAAAGTATTTTCAAAGACCCAAATGGAAAAAACCCTTGATCTCACGCCCACAAGGAAAAATACACTTAAGAGGATAAACAACCTTTCAAGGGTCATATCATATCATATCCTATTGAAGAAAGCCATTATTTCTGGCATAAATTATCTAAACATTATTACCTAATCCCTGATCTCAACATACACAAAATATACCGGGCATCCAAATTATTGTACCCTGATCGTAAAATTGATCCAGATTTTACAAGAGAGTTTTTAAAAACGAGTTCTCTAAGTTGTCATTTCATTGCCCTCGCACTGATACTTGTACAAAGTGTGACTTAATAAAGAATAAAACAAAATGCGCAGTTGGGCCCAACAAGTTTGCCTTGATTTCTAAGAAAGAATTGTATTTAAGAAAAGCTGAGAAAGCTACGAAAGCTCTCAACTATGATAACACGATATCACGAATGCCCTCGAGCACAACATGTACAGTGACCTGGACATGCAAGAGGTAATTTTTTCTCCAATTTTAACACATTAAATTATGTTTTACAGCAGGCAGCTATCAAATTACAATTTTTGCATGCATCTTGGTGAGACAGGGCAAAGTTTTATGTGCTTGTGGCATGAGGGTATCGCTGGTCGAGGTAGGAATGAGGTCGTATCTTGCATCCTTAAATTAATTTCGACTTGCATCACTAAAAAATAATAATTTACAAATATGGTATGATAGCTGCGCCAGCCAAAATAAGAATAGAATCCAAGCTCTTGAAAAAACTTTCTTCTCACAATTCACATTTTAAATTGATTGAAGCAACAATTACTTGGGAATTTACTGCGGCTGTATTTAAGAATGAATAGAACAATAAAAGAGGCAAACGATGAGTTTTCATAGAAACAGAATACAATGAAGACAGCTGGTCCACTGTGTCCACGCCTCCCCTCGTGTCATTATTACACATTATTAATTCTGGCTTTTGTTTTTCTTCTGTGGATTGATCAATGTTATTGCCATCATGGATAGTTGAAAGGAGAAGGGCAAGTTTTCCCTTTTTGGGGCAGTAGGATACTAATGTATTTCTATTATCATAAAATTCGAAAATACTGGAGTAGTCTTGGCGCTTAGCAAGGAATTCTTGAGGAATCTCTAGCTTATTTTTCCTTATAGTCCCTACTATCGTTAGCTTCTTCTTTAAGAGCTCTTCAGCCAAAGGCACACTGGTAGACCAGTTATCGGTGGTTATATTTATATTGTAATTTTTTATTGGTTCAACCAAACGCATAATAACATATTTACCAGAATTTGAAACTCTTTAAGAACCATCAGGCTGTTGACCAGCATAAACTTCCAGGTTGTGATCTAATAAATTTTTGAATCAACCAACGCAAACACTTTCATCCCATTTTTTGCAGGCTTGTTTTGCATATACTGTTTGAATGGACATTTACCTCAAAAGTTCTCAAGCTTTTCATCAATAGTTATCATTACACCTGGTGAGTAATAGCTTTGGATTTTTTCTACCAATTTTTCTATAAATTTTCTAACTGCAGCAAGCCGGTCAATCCTTTTCCTTTCCTTTCGGTTATGCAAATTATCAAATCGTAATGCAATGGTTGGAAATTAAAATCGAGATAGAGATATGACACATCTAAAAAGTTGAAAGCCTAGACCATCTGTTTCCCATAAATCTCTAATATTAGTATGGGACAATCTCTTCATTTCAGCTAGATATAAAAAACCTATTACAGCTTTACCTCAGTTACATTTGTGTCACAAGAATCCCTCTCTCGTTGGTAATTGTTTCTTATATTACTAATTTTTACTGTTGGTTTTAATCAACTATTTTTTGCAATAACTCGTCAGTAAACAATAAGCTCCAATTTTCTATTAGTGCTTTTGCATTCTTACTTAAATTTAGAACGCCTGGAGCATGCATTGGTGGAATTATATTTCTTGCAGTAACACGAGCCGCTTGTCTGTAAGGTTTGTTTATCCACAGTGAGAGACCATCCCTACCAATAAAAAAAGTAAATCATCATTAGTTCATTTTGTACTTTCTTCTGTCTCGTCAGCATTCTGTTCAGATTCACTATTTGATTCCCTATCATAATCAATAAAATAATCTATACAATTATCTTCGATTTTTTAACTAGTGCATCCCAAATCTTCCTCTTCATCAGAGCTTTGGCCAAAAACATCGTTGATAAGTTCATGTATACGTTGCTGTTCTCTTTCATAATTCATAATAATTTGTCAAATCACACGGAGATGGAGAATTAAATAGTTAAAAAGAAAATAAGCAGTAAATAAATAAATCTCAGACAAAAATAAACCCCAAGACTGCATTACACAAACACTCGCGTGTGGTAAATATGACCGCATTATAGAAAACCAGACCATAAAACGTTACGAAAGCACGATTACTACTGAAATCAATGTCACCTTGAGAATTATACAATAGAATAAAGTTACACTAAGGGAGGAAACAGAAGTATCAACCCTCAACTAGGTATAAACAAAATCCCACTACTGGAATCATATTTAACCCACGCGTGGGTTAGAGGGTTAATCAATTCACTTTTCCATGAAATATAATGACTTTCAATAAAACCGTTAATAGAGGTAACTCAAACACTTTATAGCTTGAAATTTTTTTATTGTGCAACGAGTTCCTGAATATCATAATTTAGTCTCAAATACATAAAAAAAAGACCACAGGAACCCTAGAGTTTGGTGTGTAGTAAGCAGTTTTCAGTATCAATAATGGTAACATTGTAAAGTGTCAAGTACAACAGAGAAAAATACATGCATCTGAGAATAATGTATTGAGCACCATAAAGAATTTTAGAATAAATATGAAGAGACAGAGATGAAAAAGATTCTCAGAGATGTAAAAATAAGTCAGGCAGAGTAGAAGTATCGTTTAGAGAAAAGAGAGTACTTGTTTAAAGAAGAAAAGGTCCCTTACTACCTATTATTGGGAATAGCAAGGTATTGAATGGAATTTATAATTTTCAAAGGGTCATAATCTTGCGAATGGCTTTCTACGGATCTCCACTTTTGTCCAGCCTTTGCCAAATTTTGTACATCTTTTTGCCTTCTTCTACAAACATCATTCATTATCTGGTTCATGTTCCCAGTTTTTGCCTCTCTTGAATTTCTACCCCTCACATCTCCTCCTATATCTTGGTCAAACCAAAATGTCTATCATCTTAACTGTTCTTTGCTGCCTTTCCAAAGATTTCTTTTTTCATATTCTTTTCCTAGCACTTCGGTATTTTATAATATCTCATTTCATAATATTTTCAACATTTATTTGTAGCATCAGTAATCATCAGTAAACTAACCAAAAATGAGTTTTTAACTTAAAACCCCGTATTTAGGTTGTACTTGATACACCACACAGTCCCAAAATATTCATTTTAAACAAAATTATTAAGCCCATTTTCGAATTATTTTGTATTTTCAAAAATTTCCCATCCAAACAGTTATCCTCAGTAAATTGTTGCCCAAAAACTAGAGATACATTAATAATTGTCATCTAAAACGATGCCTATACACGAATTTTAAACAAAATCGTTGAAGCCATTTTCTAAAAATTTGGAGTTAAAAAATCCCTCATTTGTAAGCCATCCATAATTTGAAGGTTAGGGTTAACGTAAATATAGGTACCGAAATCCTGTATATCCTTAAACAATCTAAAATTAAGTCCAATCTATCCAACCGTTTTGGATCCGTGGCCAGGAACGTAGACACATAATATACACGGGGACAGACATAATTGTAAAATCCACTTTTTTGTGTTCGGGTTAATATAAAACTTAACGATTCATCATCTCGAGTTCAATTAATTTCACAAATTCATTACTTTCTATTGATATGAGAAAGTGAAAATTATTTAATTTGGGTAATTTGTTTGTTTAGTAACCATTAGCTTTGATATAATCATTACAAAATTTTACGTTAAACTTTGTTCAAAATGCACTTTTTCTTTTACCAAACGATAATTTTTTTAGTAATAAACCTTGTAATGTAAAAGTTGTTGTTCATTAGGTGAAAGCATTTTATATTTAAAGATAGCTGTCCAACATCGAAAGGCTACACTATGAACATATCTTAAAACCTACTCAAAATAAAAACCAAACAAGATAAATCATTTGTACCACATACTTATACGTGATGGTTATTCACAGGATCAATACCGATAGCTGGAACAAATTCAATCTAGTGAATAATCACAATTTGGATATGGGAACAGAATCCAGAACTTACGGCTATCTATGCCAATACTTTACTACTTAGTCATCCTGGTTCGTCTAGTAGTCAGGGCCATCTTACCCTAGTTGTTGGTGTATTGAGTTTTTATGTGGTAACTTACCACAAAGCAATTATGGTCTGTCTCATTTCCACGGCCATCTTTTACTAGTTGTTGGTGTATTGAGTCTATATGTAGTAGCCCACCACTGAAATGGCCTGGTTCGTATATTATCCAGGGCCATCATAAACTAGTTTTTGTTAAATTGAATGTATATGTGGTTACTTGCAACTGAGCCCTCCTGGTGCGTCTCATATAATTCAGGGACACTTTTAGATCAGAAGAAACAGTATGACTCAGAGGTAAAGCATTGGCACACAAAGGCAAAGGTCCCGGGTTCAATTTACTTGACCAGGTTGTCATTTTCACATAATTGAAAACAAGATAGATATAGGCAGGCTAACTTTCATAGAACACGTTGGGTACATGTCTATACCCTTCACTTCCAGTTGGGCGTGAACTTTTTTTAAAATAAACTTTAACTTCTTAAATATCGCAGAGTTTCTAGACTATTGAAACCGAACTCAGAGTAATAAACCTAGTAGAAGACCAGTAGGGTGACACATGTGTACATGGAAGAATAAAATTAAATTTAACGCGAAGGAAATAGGGTTTAATGAAGTTAACTGGATATAAATAGCTCAAGATAGGGAATTGCAGCGTACTCTTGTAGGTGCCACAATTAACTTTATATTTCCTTATGCCATAAAGTAAGTAAATACGTGTTCAAATAAATAAATTATTCCGTCATTAAGTAAATAAATGTTAGTTACAATTCAAATGTTTACCACATTTTTTAATATCTTTACAAATTAAACTTGCTTGCATCCATAACTAGTTGATTTGATTGGTCAAAATTGTAAATATAACATCCTAATGATCTTTATTGGTATTGACAAAGATACAAATATTTATTATAGTATAACGTGGGCACGCGACCAACCTGATGGTCATGGAACATTCACAAGTAACCGTGGAAACCAAGATTTTTATTTCCTCGCTATTTTACAGGTAGAAAAAGTATTGTGATCGCCAAAAACATCGAAATTGAGATTTTAATGAATCTCGATGTTTCATGACTTCCCGAATCCGAACAAGTGTTTTTTGAATTTCTGTCTGTCTATACCTCCAACTAAAGCCAAAACTATTTTACCGATAGGGCTGAAACTTGGTATCTAGAGTTTTCATAAGGTTACCCCGAGGGTTTTTGGAAATGGATATATAACCATAAAATTAAGGGTAGTTTACTGAGGGGCAAAAAGAGATAAAAGTCAATTTTCTCAAAATTGGCTCTAACGATTTTGATTAAATTTCATTTCTTAACATTTAAAGATAATACAAATAAATTGGCTACAATCATTATTTCGGCCAAATGACTTTAAAGGCTCCGGTGAGATGCGTAAATTATTATTTTTTATCATATCTCCGAAAATATTTGAGATATGAAATTACTTATCATTACAAATATGTAGATCTATTTATAATACAGATATTTAATTCTAAGCTTATTTTTATAAAACCAATATCTTTCAAGCTATAAGCAAATATTTATATTTTTTAACTTTTAGGACAAAAAAGGTAAAGTATTGCGACAGTAAATAAAAACCTGAAATTTTGATGGACGTCAACGTCTTATGACCCTCCAAACCCTAAAAAGTGATCTTTGCAATGTCGTTTCTCTGTGTGTCTGTTTAAACTTAAAATTAAGAGTAGTTTAATAAAGGGCGAAAAGAGAAAAAAATTGATTTTATCAAAATCAGCTCCAACGATTTTGATTGAAATTCGTATCTAGGCTTTGATTAAGATTATAAATAAACTGGCTATTTTAATTTTCCCGTGAAAATGACTTTTATGGTACTTTACAGAGCAGAAATTTCCGTATCTCCTCAACTATTTGAGATAGTAGCTTATCATCGCAAAATTGTAGGAATATAAAAATTTTTAAAAAAATTATATATATTTTTACAAAACCAACAGGTTTTGAGATATTGACAAATAAATTAATACGATTTTGTGAGCGTTAGTTGTAAAGAGATACTACTTAAGTCTAAGCGCAATAATTCTCCGATGCCATAGAGTAATTAAATATAAGTAAGTTTCTCAAGAAGTTTGTTATTTTTCCTTAAACCCCACAGGAGAAATGTTCGCACAACAATGATCTATCTCCATTTTATACTCAATAGTCACATTTAAAATTTTTATTGGTCAAAATTTATGAATGAGGAATTTAATAGCAATGCGATGACATGAAGATGTGCAACACTAATAAATTATCGAAAATTTTAACAGGAAGTCAAAATTTTAATACGATTTGTTGACCCTTGTGGACCCAATATTTATCTTTTTTTATCGATCCAAACATACAAATGAGGACATTAATTCTTTAAAAATAAAATTATAAAATTTAAAACCGTCACTCACAAACTATATTTTATATAAATATAGTGCAATATATGCTTTGGTTTGCTAGTGTGTATTATTTCGTTTTACATATATTACGAGTTTTGAGTAAAAATCTCTATTTTTAAACAATAGATTGAGAAAATCCATGCGGAGATTCATCTCATTTATTTAAAAAAATAATATTATGGTATATTGCTGACTAACCTATTTTGAAAATACTAAAGAGCTTATTCAAAGTGTTGACTATTTAAAAAATAACCACATATACATTGTTTAGGCTGCATTAATAAGGTTGATAAATTAAATAAAAAGAAATGTAATCAAGTCTGTAAATTATTATGAAATAAGAACATATAATATATAACTATATTAAATAAAGACAAAAAACACTATAAAGCACATAATAATTCAATTATTTAAATAAGTCACAAAAGTCTTATTATTAACATATTTCAGTATAACAATCAATGTCTACATCACCCATATCATTCACTTAAATCACCACTGGTCCATGCTCACGACACACTGGGCTGATCCTCATTACATTAACTCTTAGACAAACTTAGTCACTCGTTGAATAGACCGACCCACACTCACTGGACACATTGGGCTACACACTGAAAATTTATTTATTTATTTATTTATCCATACTTTCTCTCCTGAGGCCTAGAATGTAACTCAGGACCTATGTTACATTGTTTCTCTACCGTAGCTATTTACTAGTTTACCCCATTTACAATCATATTATTTAATTTGATGTTTATTTTAGATCCTAATCTAAGTGTCCCTATTTCCCTATATTCCTATTTTAGCCTACTAGGTAGTCCACCCCGGGTATTTTATGCCCCCGGTACACTGCCCCACTGGGTGTCCCACCACTTCCCGATCTAATAGTCCCCGGATTGGTGCGAGGCCCAGCGGGGGCGAGCATCCCCCTATTCACCACCTTTGGAGGCACCCTACCAGAAATTTCGTTCCAACTACCTCCAGCTAAAACCACTACTTTGGACATAAAACTAAAAATGATACAACACAATAAAATATAAACAAAACTAACTTAAACTAATACCTTTCTTGCAACTCGGTGGCCGCAGAGCATCTTAATATTAATATAATATCTTTCTTGCAACTCGGTGGCCGCAAGTCATCTTAATATTCCTCCTTGTCTTTTCATATACTGATAACATTCAAAGAAGAAACCTTGACGGACCGGAAGCCCCATCACCCCAGTTCAGCACCTCACTTGTTGCCAAGTGGCAAGACCATGCAATTTGAGGGTTTTCTTCCTACGTATCTTGATGTTCTTCAATTACTCTAATTCCCAGCTGTTAGCTTGGCTGCCTCAGGTCGCTCAGCAATTTCCAATACTGGCATCCTAAGGGATCCTTCCTCAGTTCGGCTCCGTATGACCTTGAGTTCCTCGTCCCATTCCACTCGGCCAGCCGATAAGATCTACGTTTTGTCTCATCTAAGTCTTGGTAACAGTTTCATTGTATATCTTCTGATTCTGTCTCTGATGTCGAGTCGTCACCTCCTGTAGTGGTTCTGTCGTCACTGGTCTCACTACTTTGTCTGTCTTCCGTTTGTTCATTTTGTCCAACCTGTCTCCTAGTCTTCATGTCTGCTCTCTCTCTCTCTCTATCTTTCTCTCTCTCTCTCTCTCTATATATATATATATATATATATATATTTTTTTTTTGAAGGCTGTACAACTTTTAAATTTAGGCGATTTCTGACATCAGGAAAGAGTTGGTAATTTCTCTTTCCAGTTTTGTTTTGGTTCCATTCTGTCGGCCACTCGTCCAGCAATGCTTCCCTCATATGGATACCATTTATTACTCCTGCCCTTGTCAGTTTAGAAAACTTGTCTAACTCCCTTTTCAGTATCCAGTAGATAGCCGCTCTCTTCCTTATTTCTATGTCTAGTGGCAAGTTACCAAGGACCACACACAATGCATTTGTCGCAGCTGTTCTACAGGTTCTAGATAGCCTTAAAAAATATTTCTCTATAGGCTTCCGATCTTTCATCCATCCCGTACCATTCTGAGCTGGTGTGCCTAATCGCTGGCCCCTCAACCCACGATGGAGACTTATAAGACTTGATGGTAAATCCATATACAAAGTCTGGGTAATCTAAGCTGACTCTGCCTTATGTTAATAATCTTGTTCATTAATCATAAGGCTCTTCTACATATATTACCCTCGTGCATCATGAAGCCACGCTTTTTATCCAACGTTGCTCCTAGATATATTGTATTTACACTTCGTATAATCACTTGTATGTCAATCCTTATCAAAGGGTCTCTTTTGAGCGCTCCCTTTAACAGCACATACGTCGTCTTTGCAGGTGCCAAACCTAATTTAACTTTCTTGCACCAATAGTTCAGCCCAGCGAGAACTGCATTACTCTTGATCTCAAGTTCCAATCTTGACTTGGCTTCAACAATTATCAGTAATTCATCTGCAAATGTGACCACTCCAATCGTACCTCGGGGCGCTTCTATTTCCAACAAACCTGTTTCGAGTCCTACGTCCCAAATGATTGGCCCACAGACCGATCCCTGGGGATACCCTTTCTTAAGTTTCTTACGAGTAGATATTCTTGGACATCTCAGGGTTGCATATCTATCCTTATATTAGTCCATAAAAACTCTGTTGAGACTCCCTGGACATTCTTGTTCCCTTAACCGTTTTAACAGTGATAGCCACCACAAATTCTCGAATGCTCCCGATATGTCCACGAATATCCCAATAACATATTTCCTACTTGCTCTATCGACAAGGTTCATGTCCTCACAGATAGCATCCTCCGTAGATCTGCCTCTACTAAAGCCGTACTGCTGCTGGTGCATGCCAACAATTTCACGATGATTCCTCAATCTGTTGCACAAGATCTTTTCTTGAAGTTTTCCACATAAAGTTAATAAACAGATTGGCCTGTATGACATAGGGAGCAGTGGATTCTTGTACTCATCCTTACTAAGAATAACTACCTCACATTGTTTCCATACATTAGGCAATCGGCCCTGGTCCATGCATTTATTCATTAAACTAGTTTTAACAGTTACCTGTTCGTTGATTTTCTGAAGGAGCTCAACTCTGATTCCATCAGGTCCAGGTGCCTTCTTACTCTTCATTTCGGTTACCAACCTTATAATCTCTTCCCGTATTATTGGATCTGTCTCTACTTTGTTGTCGTAGTTCCTCGTCTTGTCCATTCTTGCAGTTTCTTGTTCCTCGTCGTCTTCCATATGATCGTCTGGTAGCAGCGTTTCAAGAAACAACCTTGCCGATTCTTCCCAAAAAGTATTCATGTCCCCACCCTGAGTCTTCAGCGTCGAGATCACAGCTGGGAGCCTTACCTTCCCGGTTAATATCTAAAATGGTACTCCCCAAGCATTATTTTTTAGCTCCTCCTGAACGTATCGCTCCCAGATTTCCCTCTTAGCCAGCCACAGGGCAGATCATTCTCTTCTTTTTTTTTCCTTCTATAGATATCCAGTAACATGCCCACAAGGATCGTGACAGTTCTGGTATCTCCTCCTCGTTGCCCTCATTTCCTTCCAAATTTTCCCGAGTTTCTCACTCCAGGGTTTATTAATTATCTTTTAATATTTCCTTGAATATAGGTATGGCCACTCTCATCCCCCTTTCTTCATCTCTCGTAAACTCCCTAGCTTTCACATTTACGTTTCCTCCTTTTTCTATCTCTGTGGGTAACTCCAGTTCTCTCTTTAATCTACTCCAATAGGCTTAGCGGATGTTGAATTTAGGTCTTATTCTCACTTCAGCCTGTAGCCCTAGGTCTCCTTCAATCTCAAAAGTGAACAAGTTATGGTCACTTATTTTCAACCCATCCAGTAATTTCTAGTTCTTAACGATCCCTATCACTTCCTGGCTGCATATCGTGACGTCTATAATTGAGCTTGCATCCGATCTCCTGCATAGGTGGGTGGATTCCCTATCATATTCAGCAACTCTAGCCTTCTTGCCACTATTATCTCTTCTAATTTCTCTCCTCTCTCATATGCCCTATATCCACCTCTCCTTCTCTCTCAACACATCGCTGAACCACAGGGGTGAATTCGCATTTGCATCTGCGAGGAACACCACTGGGATACCTCTAGATACGTCTTCTATGACTTCCATTCTCTCCAGGTATTTTTCAGTGTCTTCCCTGTATTGGAAGTACATGTTGACCAGGATGAATGCACCTTTATATGTGCTTATCTAGACGCAAGAAACCTTCTCGTTGCAGTATTGATCTACTCTTTTAACCATTATATGTGTATTGAAGATTACTCTCGTGCTCATAGGCGACGAACCACTAGTGATAACTCTTGCCTTTGTTGGCGTCTGCAGAATTTTTCCACTTACCATAGTGTACGGCTCCTGCACGCAAATGATGTCCAAACTTTAGTCCTCTGCCACTTTTATAATCTCTTCCATAACAGTCTTACTCCATATAGCATTCAACTGCCCAATTTATATTTTACTGTTGCTTTCGTCCATTATGGGGTGTGAGTAAACACATAACATCTGAGCCAAGTGTCCTTAGAGTTGAATGCTATCCGACCGTTTGCCTTCACAAAGTGTTGGTAGAGTTCCTCAACGTTGAACTTCTCCTTCCTCCTTTTGAAGATTTAATGGACTTTTTCGAGACGTAGTTTTACCTCTATCAGCAGATTCATTGACCTTAGTTGTATCATATCCAGAGCCTCAGGGGAAGGAAAAGGCTATGAAAGCTCCCTTATCATGACCAGATCTTATAATGTGCCTCAAATCCATATGTAGATTCTGTTTCTCCTCCAATTTTGATAATTGGAGAGTCTCCTCAAGGTTTTTGTATATCTGACCCGGATTCACCAAGTCATCTTGGTCACTCAAGTTATTTTCTTCTACCACAGATTTTCTTCTTTCTTCTCCTCTACACCTCAGACTCCTTCCTTTCTATTAATTGTTCAGATAACTCCTCGGGGTACTTGTTCTTCCTTTCTTCTTCCTAATCTTGTTCTTTTGTATATCTCCCGTGTACAAGGACTGGGTCTTTCCTCCTTAACTTCCATGTTTGGATATCCCACCGCTTCCATTTATCCTTGTATTCCTCCACGGTAGTTGATACCTCTTCCTCCTTTCCTTCCTTTCCCCTTGTTGCCTTCACTCCTGCTACAATTTTTACCTCCTGCTCTACTACCTTCGTCTTAACCTCATCTTCTCTCTTCCTTACTTTTGAACGTTCCCTACGTTCCTCCATCCTCCTCATATTCCTCCTAACTTTTGATGATGAATTCTTCTTTTGCTTCCAGACTTAACTTTACTTCTGCTCCATTGCTTGTACTTGTCCATACTCTCAAGTATGTCCAGTATTCGTCTTAGCACAGTTGTCAGTACACGTATATTGTCACTCATAAACGGTCTTTTATATCGGTCTGTCCAGTATGATTTGGTACGTCAGACATTCCATAGTGTTAGAGTACTTGCACTTTTCTTTTCCTCTACTACCGCAAGGAATGCACTTCTTTATTTTCTCTGTACAGTCCTTAAGTTCATGTCCCACTTTCCCACACTGCCCACAGACATTCATTCTTAGGTCAAAACTTCACCTTATGTTCCAGGTCCCTGCATCTGTTATACCTCGTAACGATGAGAAAGACCTTGACTGAGATAATTCTGAACCTCAAGTAAACTCTTCCACAAATCAATAGGCTTCAGACCCTTGGGGAGACCTCAGCAACATGATTTGTTACTCTCTCTCTCTCTTTTTACAGTCTTGAATCTGAGCACCAAAACCTCGTTATTTTGCCTTCTAGGTTCTGTCTTTAAATAGTCCCCTTCAGTTCATCCTCAGTCATGTCAACAGGTACTTCATATAATGTCACTAATGGTCTTCTCTTTCTTGGTTCCTCGCATTTGACAACCTCAAGTTCTTGGATTCCCTTCCTTACCTTATCTGTGTCGTCAACAGTTTCAGTTTCAACTACCACAACCTTACCGGCTGGCCTAATGGACACGTATGCCCACATAATAGACATACTGGCTTACACACTGGACACTTTAGTCCACTCACTGGACACTTTGTCTTACTCACTTATCACGCTGCCCAATCCCGGGCACACTAGCCCGCACGCACCGGTTCACTAATTAAGCTAGCTTACACTCAGACTGGAGCTCCTCTGGCTATTGCTAACCTCGTATTTATAGGGGTTTTAGCTAGGAGTCTGGAATCCTCCTGTTCCAGGATTCGTATGAAACAAGCCAGACTCTTCTAAACGTGTCCTTATTTTTTTGATTATGCTTCTTCCATCTAATTCCCCTAGCAGTGAGACTGGCTGCATATCTGCTAAACAAGGGTAAAGAGAGAAAGAGAGAGACAGACATACAGCGCAGACAAATGACAAGCGGGCCAAACCTCCATTCAAGAAGTCGGAAACTAATACATTTGCAATTGGTTTTTGCTCTGATCTTTAATTAGTAAATAACAAGGCAAATAAGCTAGATTTATAGTATATGTAGACTTAATAGAAATCCCTTATATTTTTAAAAAGTGTACATTTTATGCAAATACTGTAAACATAATTACTAAGCTTTTATACAAATGAAATTTTTATTTGGATTAGAAATACAAGTTTGTAAAATAAATATTTATTTTAATGGTTCCTTCAGCTACAGGATCTCAAACTTATTTGATATATAAATAGTTAATTTTTCCCCTAGAGGTGTTTAAGATTTATGTTAAAATGGCGGTTTCATCACTGTGAAATGAGAAACGCCAAATGCACTAATTATTTTTGTTCGAATTTTTTCGGGAATTGATAATTGGACCCATCGTTCCGTAGTCATACACACTACTGACTGAGCTAAGTTGCATGAGTAAAACACTTAACAAGATTATTTTTATTATAAGTGTTTTGGTGTTTAGAGAAGGGTAAAGGAAGGGTGATGTGTTAATTTTAGAAGAGGATCGAATCCAATCACTTCGTGGGATTAGTGGGAAGCAGAGAAAAGGATGTTACTTAGCAAGGGATGTAACATGAGATGAATTGAACCAATAAAGGAGTACAGATTGAATGTAAACATTACTCGGATAAAATCTATACCTATTGGAAAAACAGGAACACTTGTCTCAGAAACCATATAAGAAAATACTTTGAAAGTAGGTGCTATATTCAAGAATGGGTTAGAGTATTTCTCAAACCAATTATATTAGGTAGAAAGATTAATCAGAGCAGAAAAGTTTTAAACTATATTAAAAATACATTTTAAAGTAGGATTCTGGTAGAAAGTACCATATATGACAGTTATAGTTACAAAAACTTACATACTTGTGCTAAAGATTTTTAAGGGAATATTGATATAAAAGCACGCTACTTAATCCTATCTTGAGCTATATCTAAATATTCAACCTTACTACACTATCCCAATATTGTTCTAGTTCTAGCAGTCCAACTCAATACACCATGACCCTATATTGAGATAGTTATTTATATCCATTCCACATACTAGACCCTATCTTTTTCAGGTATATTTTATCGTTACCCTCCCATCTGAGGCCAGGTTATCTAACTTGCCTCTTACCATCAGATTTACCAATCAACTGCATCAATTTATTGACGGAACAGTTTTTCTTAATTTCCACTCTAAATTATTTTATGATTTTCCCCTCATAAATAAATGTGATCTACAGCTGTCACTTTTGATAGATAATATAAAATGTTTTGAAATAACTTTAATAATATTGTAATATATTGTTAATGTTAAGAGCAAAATTTTATATTTTATAAACGTTCTTTCCTAGCAGAATCGTACTATAGATTCATGTTAAAAATAAAATAGACTAATAAAGTGTGAAAAGCTACAAGCACCGATATTCACGCAATGTATTTGTCAACTCCACCTATTCTTGGTTGGTTGAGAAAACCCAGTCAGATATACCGAAATTGTTTTCACACTCCTCTTTCATACAAATTTAGGTACATTTATTATAACTTTTAACAGCTTCATTCCTACCAATTACATACATACACCCTTGATTGGTAGTAATACACACATTAAAAAAATAATAGTAAACATTTGTTTATATGTATTGTAGAATGTTATTGTTATGAATTATTTGAATAAGTGGTGTTTAGTTATTTATATTTTTTCCCCGCATGTTCTAAAAATAAATGTATCCTTAAGTTGTTATGATACACCTTTCTCAGATTATGTGGTTTGTAGAAACGATATGGGTATACAATTATTATTATTATTATTATTATTATTATTATTATTATTATTATTATTACATGAAGTATTTTAAACGAACATAAATTTGGGTCTAAATTAGTATATTTCATTTTGAATTGAGTCATATTTTTTACCACCCTTAGTTATTTTTAAATAAGAAGTAACTATGACACAATTTAGTATTAGCTTACATGATGAAAGTTAATTTAGGCTGCTCGAAAACAAGGTGTTTGGGAAGATGTTTGGTCAAAATGAAGATAAAATACTGGAGATTGGAAGAGTTTATATGATGAAAAAATACATACCTGTATTCATCACAAGACATTCCTAAGATAATATAGGCTCGCAGAAAACGGTTGGCAGGACGTGCAGTGTGGTTGGAAGATTCTAGAACCATGTTTGTGCTATTTACTGGTAAGCCCAATGGGATAAGACCATTAGGTAGACCTAAATGCATATGGAAGGGTAATATCAGAATGGATCTGAAATATATAGGCTGTAATAGGGTGAAGGGAACATAAATAATTTGAGATAGGGATAGTAGATGTACTTTTGTAGGTGCGACAATGAATTTTATAGTTACCAATGCCGTAGCGTAAGTAAGTATATAATCAGACGTAAGGGATTTCAATGGAAACTTTGAAGAGTCTGATTTATATATTTATATTGACCTAAGATTCAAAAGTGGTAGATACAATTAAGTTGTATACACCCCTAGACTTTAAAAATGAGGACTGAAATGAATAAAATGTATACTTAGAGTATGCTTCTTAAGGACTTCCTATAAATTTTTGAGGTTTGGTCAATATCAGTTTATTGTTTTTTTTAGGAAAAACCTTAATATACTAATTTAGAAGACTTAATCAGTTAATCTCGTGTAGTGGATGAGTGGAATGTAAGGTCAAATATAGCTGTTGAGTTTTCTGCAAACCTCCTAATAAAAGGAATAAAAAAATGTCTAGTATATTTATGTTGGGATGGTTGTTTAATCCACTTACTATTATTCCTTACATATTCTTGATGCTAGCATGGAATGTTTAGTGTTAAATTTGACGTAATAAAACAGTAAATTAAACGCTAGAAACTTCATTGGATAGTAAAATATACATTATTGTAATTTATGTTAGTACTGTTTGCAACAATTCTTAGTACTTCTCACGTCTATTCATATCTAACTACACCATGGGGTAGAGATGTAGGAGATTAACCCACTTCGGTGGCCGCGTGGTCGAAGACGCTACTCCCATGATAGACTAGATTGCCGAAGACACTCACCTTCCACGCAAATATTGGTGCATTTCCTATAAATTAAGGCATCTAATACCTAACCCATTAGTGTTATTAGTACATAGGCGTATAATCCGAACGGGTAATTAGACGTGGTTCTAAAAACATTATTGGGCATTTACTCGTCCTTAATTGAAGAGAAAGTGTGAAAATATTTAGGAAATACCACCTTCAGTATATCCAAACAGGATTTGAACCCCAGCATCTTTATCAGTTATCACTGAAAATCAGACTAGACGATTTTGACTGTTGTTACTCTTAAACATATTTGGCTTACCTTGCGGCCTGAGTTAAACTATGGAGTATTATTTAAGACTAGTTTTTGCCCACGGCTTCACTATCAATAAACTTAACATCAACACATTCGACCACTTCAAATTTTAGAAAAAAATAAATATACGTATTCGAGAGCAGTGTTCAAAGTGCGTACTAAGATTGCAACGAAACACCCCTGTTCATATCCCGTCCCATCCTAATTACCTGCAATACCAGCCGCGATGAATGTTCACTGATTACACTTGGTTTTTTCAACACTTCTTCACTCGCTTATGAGATAGCGTGACCGTATCTATCTTACCACGGCTTGCTGAAAAATAAGAAGTACAACAGAATAAAACTGTATGGATCCGATCAGTATTTTTTGATTATACTGGCAACAAACAAACCGACAGGGGGGAAAACAGTCTAAAAATGGATTATGTGGGATTCTCTGCGTTTATACTAACCATAAAAAAAGGAAAACTCCACAAATTTTGAAAGTGTAAAAAAAATTATTTTTATTTTATTTATAGATATCCTGTCTAAAAACCAAAATCGAAGCAAATTGAAAGAACCACTCAATAATATGAACCCTATTATACCAGTTAAAATTGTGCTGTTTGATAAGTACCAAGAAACAAATAATGAACCTTCTCACAAGGGGTGTGAGTTACGGCCTCTCGAGTTGTTTACCTCTAAAGATACAGGTGAATTGCGGCTCCACAGTTTTAGAGCCACGTAAGAATTACAGCCCGGGTTGTTGACCTAACCTAACCTAACCTAACCTAATAAACCTTCAAATATTTGCTAAAACCATTGACCGAAGAGAACTAAGGAAGTTTTAATATTACGAGGGATGTCGACTAGAAACGATATTTTCCATCTGAAATTTAAGACAACATCATATAAAGCAGACTGCTAATTGGGTGGCCACAACTCATCCTCTTTCTCAAGTGAGTGGACCGCAATTCGTACGTGTCTTTCAAAAAACCGGGCCGCAACTCGTAGATGAATTCAAGATAAGCCAAAACTCAATTACATAGCTCACAAGTATCAACATTCTATGACTATAAACACTCCTCAATTAAAGTCACAAATGCAAGCACGCCAAAAGTGTTTCTCTTACGCAAGGATATTGTTTCAATGGAGACCAAAATAAATAGTTTAAATTCTTTATATTCTTTATTTAGTATTAAGAAACAAAATTAAATAAACCTTAATAACACCCAAAATCATAAAGATACTGAAAACATACTCTGTGGCTTCTAGCATTTAGCTGCCCTTAATATTGCCAAAAACGCATCAAATTATTTATGTTGTTTTTATATTCCAAAAAAATCGTAGCTAAGACGTTTTCTAATTAGTTTGTTGATATTTCCAAACCACTCATTGCTAAGGAGATTTACAAAGAATATTAATAAATTAAATTTGAGTTTTCACAAACTCAAAACTTAAATGTAGCTACACTAAAAGTGTTTTTTTTTCAACATAGCTCCACTCACTAATGAGATAGCATAATGGTATACAGCTTACAGTCCTTACGCTGTATTCTGATAAAATGAGTACAATTAAAGTCCCGTCTCGATCCGATGAGTACTGTTGGAGTTTATAGCAACAAACAAACAGACAATAAATGGTACAGAACAATTTAGAATTTTCTTATATGTATAGATAAGGCCATAGGGTAATCAGCAAATTTAGACTGTTATCTTTCAGGGTAAATGGAGTGAAAAGTACATGCTCGTTTAATACAAGGGGACTCTATGATTAAGTTCACATCAGGAAGGCTTACCACATGCGCGGTATTTACTTTCACTAACCCGCTTCAGTGACCGAATGCTTAAAGGCGTCACTCTTGTGTAAGATTGGCCTGCTGATGACGGGGACATCAGGGTTAGAATAACAGTTGGGTCTACTGAGGATGGTATTTCCTAAATTGTTTCAAACTCTTCTTCCACGCAAATGCTGGTATCTTACATCTAAATTGATTATTTTCCTTATCCCTACTCCATTATAATAATTATCATACATGCGTATAATCTGAACAGGTAGTAAGAAGCAGTGATAAAATAAATAGTTTGCACTTTCTGAATCGAGTGATTGAATCAGAACATGACTTAAAAACTAACCTAAATCTAAAACAAACACAACATCCAACCCCCGGTCATTAATTCCTCACTGTGAAAGGAGAAACCCACATTTAACTATGTTGTATCAGGAATGGAACCCAGGACTCTTCTCAGTAGGCCCACACACTACTAAGCTAAGGTTTCGGACTTGTGACCTTAGAATTCGAAGTATGTATGTATATGTCGTCTGGCAAAATTCTGACTTTTAAAAAAGTCGGATAGTTCTGACTTTACTAAGCTTATCCGAAGCTTCAAAATTTTGAATACAATAACATTTAAAAACAATATTTGAAATTAACGCTAAGCAGCCCAATAGTAGAGTGCAAAAATGAACTCAATATATATAATATGGAGTATTTGCCTGAGAGCTATCATAATTTATCAGATAATAAACTATTATACATTGCTACAAAAACAAATTGGAAAAGAATCATGGTTTAACGAAGAGCATACATGAAATAATAGACTGTTAAAGAGAATTGGTACCTACAATTACCATTACAGTTTTAATTTTCAACTACAAAAAAAGATTGTTGTAAAATATCTAGAGAAATTACCTCCCACCTTGCCGCATTTCTTGAATTCAGTTTTCAAATTTAAAATTTTAACCATTTTTGGACTATTTGAATGCTTAAAATATTCAAAATTTACAGCATATCTAAAGCTTTTCTTGTGTATTAGCTTTCTCCAAATTTTTATTTCAAAGTTTAAAAACCCTATAGGTACTTTTATAGTTATATAGAATAGCCCATCCATCCTTAAATAATGCTTTTTCTATGTATTAAGTTCGTTTCTGCACTCATTGTATGTACAAATTAATGTTTCGTTTCAAAGAATGAATTTAAAATGTTTTGATTTGCGATTTTCATGTTTATCTGGATATTGTAAAAGAATAAATTATACAAAGAGTGCAGATGGATTTAGAACATCCTAATTTAATAAGCTTTGATATGTTTCTATCTACATTATTTATTCTAAAACTTCTAAACATCATATACATTTAAAAATTGGAATTCCGATAGGCCTTAAGATATACGAGAATTATCTATAAAGTCCTAAAAACTAAAATAGCTATTATTACCTAAATATATTGTGTTTTAACTCTTTAACAAATATTTATGCTGTAATACTTTTATTTCTACTAGAACCTACAGGCTAGAGCTAAACATATGGTTTATATAATAATAAGTTTCAGCTTTTAAAAAAGCGTTCGTATTATATCTTTATTTTGACTAAGTTTACGTTTTTCAACTCATTTTAAATCAATAAAGATAAATATTTAAACATAGCTTAAGATTTAGTTACTTTTCCCTGTTATTAATTTTATATGGGTCTACTAAAAATAACAAACCTACGTTATAGATTTCCCGTGCGAAGAACGGATAAATCAGCTAGATATGAATAAATATGATTTGCCTACTAATATGAATAGTAAATAAACAACACAAAATATAGTTACTCTTTGGATTTTATATTAATTTGTATTCTGTAATTACTCTTTGCAGTGTGGTTTATTAGGTGATCAAATAAGACAGAAAAAATGAATTCAACATTCATAAGAAAAATAACATGTTGGTTACATATTCTAAGAAAAAGTAATTTAAATACATCAAGTTAATTTGATTTTAAAAGAAAATATGTAGCCTATTTGTTAATGGAACGTCCAAGCTATATTGATGCGAAATTTATTCGCAATCGGTTTTGAAATTTTTGAGTTGAAGAGGAAATACTCTAACCAGGTAATTTTTATGTATATTAGGCTCTAAAAAAATAAAAAATTTACCCTGATGTTAGATTTGGATTTGAGACAATTTGATTATAATATATTTCGTTAAAATTTGATTTGAAATATATTCACTATAAAATTTTCCATTCTGATTTGATTCGAAATGTTGTAATTTTATAATATTATATTCATATTAGATTCAAAATATTAAACAAAGGTTCGGTTTCGGTACGTAGTTTAAAATATTTCATTTGCCGGGGCTTATAAGCTACTTTACACATTCGAAATAATGAAATATTACAAAGTATCTTTACCAGCCATTCAGGAATAAAAGTTTTCTAGTTGGTGTTTAAAGTCTGCTACACCTATAAATAAAAAGTGCTAAGCCATATTTTCAACTAATAATAATATATGGCACAGAAACGCGATTACTATTTGCTGTGGAACATGAAACATTTGATAAATTGTTTTTATATATATATATATATATATATATATATATATATATATATTATCGTAATATATCAGTCAGCTACTTAGCTTTGTGCAAAATATTCCACTAGATGCAATAATAATTGTGTGTTCTCAATCTTAACCTTTCATTGGCCGAACTTTAACAATTTGTAAAGCCATAGTAAAATATTGTGCAAATTCCAAGTTTGTAAGTGCGTGATCTATATGCTTATAAAAGGAATATTGTTTTATCAGCTTAAGACTTTCCGAAAAGAAATAGATTTGCGCTATAAAACTTAAGAGGGCATCTTCGTTATATTTAAAATATTCAGTAATTAAATGGAAAATACATTTACTCTGTGTGTGTGTGTGTGTTTTACTATATCATTATAGGAAATAAAATACTTCACTTAATTGTTAACTCTAAAACCTGTGATTTACATGCTACTGCTCCACCGGTGAGCAATTTGTTGATTTGTCCAAGGTTGTATTAATATCTCTATATTCTGTTCACATGATGAGAGTTTGTCATAGCTACAGGTTTACAACGTTACAACAGGCAGTTGAAGGAAAATTGGCATTTTAATAACACAAGTTTAAAAAATTTCTTTCTGACCAGTTTCTTATTTTCATTTATATTCATATCCTCTTAGTTTGCGAATGTCATCCTAGGTTTGCTGTTTCTTCGGTGTATCATTTGTCACGTGCCAATTCTCCAGCCTATAAAACATCTGATTTATTATTAATTTAACATCTACTTTGAGAACACTCTTGACTTCAAAATAATAATAATAACTTCATTAATAACAATAATGACTTGTCCGGATTCAACTGTAGCTCAGTCTGTGGAAATGTACCGTTGCCCAGGAGACTACCGAATATACTAATAGTATTTTATTTTCGTGGAGGCCCTTTTCATGTCCCGATGGGATGATGGTTGTAAATCTGACGTAAAGCCAATGAAGATAATAACCTAATATAATTCTAAATAACCAAAACATGGTGACATTGAAAATTATTCCCCTTTTGTGAAAAATCCCAAGGTACCAGCCGGGAATCGAACATCTATGTCAGCAGCCAGAAGATCTAAACCCTATAAAACGAGGCAGGTCAACGGCTTCGATTCTGACAGTTGAAAGAAATAACGATTTTATGAACTTCCGCCATTCCCTGCTGACTAGAGTAGAAACGACACCTTTACTACCCAACGGCTCTGTCAGTGTTACGTTTCTACGAGGCATTACTGTGAACAGCCCACAGTTAGAACGAACCTTAAGGACGTTGCCTACCTGTGACGTCACGGCCGATCAAGATAGAATTTCCCATGTTAATGAATTTACGTTTTACTCAGCGAGTTTTAAATATATAAAGTTGAAACCAAAACCATAAATTCGTAAATAATTCTAAAAATAATCCTACAGTGTCACAAAATTATTATTTTTGTCCTTAGGATTTTTTTGTAATTTTGTTTATATAAATCTTCTTAATATTAAGCTATTTGGCTCTGTCACGAAAGTGTCCTGTAGAAGTCTTCCTGCCAGGATTTAGATTAAAAATGTCCGTGGTAGCATCTATCTATAATATCGAACAAAAAATATAAAATTAAAAAGCAAGTCAATGTTTTCAAGGCACAAATATTAATGTGACTATGTAAACTCGCCAGAGGAAGAGGGAAAGTGTTATCAGCACATAGACAAGAGCACTCTTAGGATAAACTACTCATTTTATTTCCTCTCTTTCTATCTCTTACCTTGGTGTCCAAGTGTGATAGTGCTCATACTGATTAGGTTCATTATGCTAAGATGCAACTCTCTTGGCAAAATAGTTTCGAAATCTCTAAGAATCCAAAGCCGTTGAAGTTCATTCTGGAACTTTTAATAAAATTATCAAAATGTAGAAATAGATACTTGGAGGTATGAATCATATTCAGAGGTATTTTTAAAATTTACCATGCGTATGTAGCAAACATATTTATTTTAGGTTTTAAGATAATTAACATATTATAGTTGGTAAAATCTTGGACTTCGAGAATTTGGTAGATAATAAACACCTCTCATATTACACCTTATGTGTCTTATAGTTGATGTCATCGTCCAAGATTTGTAAATGAGCTTTTATATTCTGACTAGATAGCTGTTGCCCGCGGCTTTGCTCGCGTGGAAGTTGATTATATACAATACGAAAATATACATATGTGTTTACAGATTAATTAAAAATATTACGTTACGTTGATGACCATAAATTGACCTCAGATCAAAAATAATGCAAGTCCGATACAAACTTTCACCCCCTTTTTCATCCCTTATTAAATAAAATTTCCAAAATTCCTGAAACACGTATTTATTTGTTTTACTTCAATAACCGAAATACAAAATTTTGTTTATGTAACTTTCAAAATGACGGACTTTCATACATATTATCATCCCCTATTTTGACCCCTTTGGGGTGGAATTTTCTAAAATCCTTTCTTAGTGGGTGCCTACATAACAAAATGAATATACAGTCCGAATTTCATGCTTGTAGCCTTGATAGTTTGCGCTCGGCGATGATGAATCAGTCAGTCAGTCAGTCAGGACATGTTATTTTATAAGTATAGATTAGAGATAGGCCAAAAATTATTATAAAATACCTCATGCAATATTCTTTGACCGATATGAATTCAAGTTAAAAACTTATTTAGGTTCTACATCAACTTATAGTATATATATTACTGTTAATTCTATAAATCAGGTTAATATACATAATCACCAGATGTTACGAATAATAACCAACAGTTTTAGTGAATATGATATATTTTTCATGTTGAAGTAAAAATATTCAGTTTAAAATGTTATTATGAAACATAACCAGAACCCTATGTTTAAAGTGATTAATCTCATCTTTCATTGAGTGCAGACGTGGGGTGTTATCTTGATATGAAATCTGTCTGACCTAATCTAACCTAACATAACAAATAAATTTTCATATTATTATAATTTATCACTTCAGCCCAACCGGATGTTTTTATCACTTCAGCCAGACACGTTATGTTGCCATGTAAAATAAATTGTTAAAATAACAAATTAGATTTTCATAATATTATAATTTATCACTTCAGCCATAAAAGGTTTTGTTGTGTAAAATAACTGGTTAAAATAATAAATATCATGTATAAAATCACAATAACCACTAATATCGGATGCTTTTTAAATTATCCGCTCATTATCTACAATAACTAATTTATAACTTAAACGGTAACATATTTATTCTGACTGAAATATATTAAAGTTAACATGTTTATATATTATTAGTTTATATTGTATATATATATATGCGTGTCTTAGATACATCACTTGTAGCCCAGTTTGTGAAAATATTATCTAGTACTAATGTAACTTTGTCAAGAGTACGCCTGAATGTATTATCGTACATTCTTTCCGTGGATATGATGTTATATATGATGGTGTGTAACCAGTGGAAACACTTAAACCTAGCTTAAGCCTAATTAAGCAAGCCTTGGTGACCGTTGGGATAATTCCCCTTTCGATAAATTTGCCCAAG
The DNA here is from genome assembly GCA_039000515.1 of Timema cristinae. NCBI lineage: Eukaryota > Metazoa > Arthropoda > Insecta > Phasmatodea > Timematidae > Timema > Timema cristinae. The sequence continues at coordinate 37,907,236 of JBCFYV010009882.1, forward strand.
GAACCAGCTGGGAATTGAACCCAGGATACCCTAGATTCGTAGCCGGGTGCACTAACCACTACACCACGGGCAGGTTGACTTAGAGAAGAAGACTTATATTTCCATTGATCTAACATGCTAGTCTTAAAAAACCTTCAAATGGATAATCAATTTATAGTTTAATAACAATTAGCTTGTTAAATCCTAAGATGATAATGATTTTTAGATACTATAGCTTAAAAGCTCACGGTACATGCAAAATATTTACAATACATACATTTGTTTTACTCGTTACACTTGTAAGATATTCAGATGGCTATTTATATATTTCACGTAATTTTTAAGAGTGTATCGAAAAAATTGTTTATGGCATACTTGCTTCTAAACACAATGATGACGGTGTGTGAAAAATAATTATATATACAAAGAAACTTAATTTAATATTACTTAATGTAATAATTTTATGCTTAAAAATTAAGTTTCAAAAACCATAATCTAGAGGAATGTTTTAGGTTTCACTCTAAGATTATTAATATTATTATTATATCAAAATATTTTCTATTTATTGAATGTCCATACATAAAATGAAACATATTATTATTATTATTATCATCTCAAACTAATTATCTTAGATTTTAATCAAAATATTATGAGTAAATAATGTTTTTAATGTGATACATGTGAGTATAGGGTTTATATAAAGATATAACAAACTATTTTAACATTTTATTATAAAACACTCTCCATCTCACCCAATTGGCTACTCTGTAGATATATCAATGAATATTAGTAAAATGCAGTGTTAGGTTATTATTAATTACAATTTTTTTTATATATATTTAATAATAATTATTTATATGATGATCACAATATGTGTTATATATCAATAAATATGAATGAATATAAATGTTTAAATATCACTTGTTTACTAATTGAGTCACTGAGCTTAAATAATCGCAATACATCTAATATATGAATATATTATATTACAGAGTAAAATAACATTTTAGATTCGTGATATACGCCTATGTAGTAACTATGCTAATGGGTTTGGTATAAGAAAGGTTGAACTTAGAAAGTATAGCCACATTTGAATGGAAAGAATAGGATACCATTTAGGAAAAACCACCCCAGTATTCAGTACTGTACACCAAACCAGAATTGAACTCTGATATCCTCTTCATCGGCAGTCTAATCTATTATGAGAGAGACGCCTTTGACAATGTGACCAACGAAGTAGGTTCTAATATAATTAATTTAAGAACGTGCATCTTACTAATGAGCCTTTGAATTTCTCTAGAGTTCACATTTTTATATTCGATAACATCTTACAATTAAATAAATCACTCAAATAAATTTGAATCTAAACATTCATCATAGTCTTAGTATAAATACAACTAATTATATAATATTAAATTTCCACTCAAATATCAAGCTTAAATAATAAAAAGTGTTTCTACAGATTGTCTAGGCCATTTATTTGAAAGCCATTGCTGCCATCCGGGCTATCTGAAACTAACCACACAAAAGGGATGAGGATGAGAAGGTAGAATAAAGAGAAATTTACATTAATATATGTAGAGGGAATGTGGGAATGCATTTAGTAAAAATCCCCCTAACCTCAGTACACCCACCCTTGATTAGAATTATGAGCTCCCATTGACCGTAAAACTAGACTTGAGGAGCCTGACTTCTAGTCCATGTGTGAGTAAATAATGTCTTACATAATAGCTTAAATATACCACCTCCTCGATCATCGACAAGGACAATAATGAAAAGTCATAGCCATCATACATAAACTGAACGAATTCAATTTCTATGCAAGCTATTAGTCACTCCCATTTAATTAATCCCAGACCAAATATAACAATAAAACCTAAAATCATTAAGTTATCTGATAAAAGTTGATAAATCCATTTTCACAGGGATTTATTTTTGGACCCTTGCTCCACACGTAACTAGGAGCCCCTAAATCAATAGACAGATTCAGCGTCGACCTAGTTATGGTGCATAACCTCTGATATATCCAACACGTTTAGTCCCAACTAAAGTTTCCCTGGTCGATGCCACCTGAAATAATGAGAAATCGGTTGGATAATCGAGCCGGAGAGTAGGGCATGGCAGTCATGTAAGTCAGGGTAACAGGCTGCAATAACAGTGAGTGGGGGAGTGTGTCAGCTGGCATGGTCGAGCGAATTCCCAGGCGTCATGTGGGATAACATGGTACAGCTGTGGTCGCAAGCCAGGGTGGCGAGGAGCAAACACGATTCACTGAACGCATATGCTGGAGTTGGTCCGAGGATGGGGTGGGGGATTGCTGACAATTGCAATTTAAAAGAGATAGCTGGCTCGAGTTACCATCGCTTTCATCCAATACGATTGTATTTTTACTGTATGATTCTGTTTGGAATATAAATCTGTACTATTTAAATACATGTGAATTTATTTTTCATTTATCTAGACAGTATTTATCAATACATTTACTTACCTAAGCCTTCTTGACGTCATGAGTGACTCATTATACACATACTATTTTAATAAAAAAAAGCAAAGGCCTACATTTTTGGTTTATGTAAACAAATAGATATGATTAAATGAAAATTGTGAAAATAATATATGTAGAGATATAGTGTTTTTATATATATATATATATGTTACAGGCAAAAGCAAAGATGGGACAGATCTAGAATTTCCCGGGTAAATCGTATGTGCCTACCAGTTTGAGGTGAAGCCCAATTTTCCGTTGCCTACTGAGATGCGGCTAGGGAAATCATGACGTGGCCTGGCAAATCGCGATGTGACTGGTCAAATCGCGAATCAATTATTTCTTCACACTGTTAAATTATGGATGAGTGTATTATAATATATTCTTCTTAATATTATTAAAATAAAGTATTATAATTTGCACTATTTTTACCTATAAATAAATTACGCGACTAATGTTTTTTTTATTAATTACGAAAAGTGACCTCATACGTAAGTTCATTTCATTAACTCTGAACACTATTTAGTTACTGAAATGTTCGTCTAAGTTTCTATTTATCTCTTGTATTAGAGTGAGTCAGAGTTTACAAAAAGTTGGGAAGTCCAATCGAATCACCAGTCCCTTTGACTAGGCTGTCTCAAGTCCACTGCAAGGCTAATCTTGCATATGCTATCCGCGTCATTGTGCGTCTAACTCACTACAGTGTAAAGGCCGCATTACACATAACGACTTCCCCATGGTCTTCCTAAGATGGGCTTCCTCATGGGTAATTTGCTGGAGGTCAGTACCTATTACACGTAGCAACTTCCCCATCATTTTCTCAAAGAGTATGTCTATTGATGGGTGTAGTATTACTGCTTGTATAATTAGCGACAATATGTTTGGTAGTAAGGAAGAAAACACCACATGGTTTTATAAAGGTCAATTACTTAAAAATTCCTTAATATAACAACGCAAATCAGTTGTGTTTAAGAAAAATGAACGACCACAAGCATACAAGTGGCTCCTTAGCAACAAGAAAACAATGTCTGCAGTTATAGACACTGATAGGAGCTTGCAGATAAACACGTGAGTTTGGAGACTGGTGCATGCGCAATAGAATGAGTTGACATGGATAAGCCCAAGCTTCTATTAAAAGCATCAACTTCCCCATGGGCTTCTTGAAAATACCCAACCATTCGGATATTCTTGGGGAGGTCAATATGGTCTTCCCCATGTTGTTTTGCTGCATTACACGAAACAACTCCCCCATGAGGAAGCCTATCTCAGGAAGCCCATGGGGAAGTCATTATGTGTAATGTGGCCTTTAGAAGTGATTAAAGCATAGCAGTTAATTGTAGTGTCGGTTTTTATACACGTATAGGTGATATGAAAGAACGGTTAACCTCAAAATTATCTGAATTAAACAGAAGTGATTCCAGTGATTTTCCCAAGAAAGAAAAGTATTGTGAACTAGTGAAAGGGTTATGGATAAGTGAGTGACGTGGATGGGGCGAAGAAAGCCGCAAAGAACTCATGTAAGAACTACAGGATAGTAAAAAGGTTTAATGTGTTAACATATATGAGAAAAAAAATTAAAAGATCCCTACTATAAAGTTCAATTAAATACTGGTCATGGTGGTCAAAATTATATGGCAAACAGTATAAAATCAAGATATTTCATAATGAAATATTAAAATCCGTACGAAACCTGTCAGAAGATGGTTAGTTGTCCATTAAAAGGTTTAACTGTGAAGCCCATGATTTTTAGTGAAATTAGTTCTCGGGGGCATATAGGCCTATATAAAATTAGTATGCAGACCTGTATAGTTGGAGAATTCAAATTTATAAGATTTTATCAAGTTCATCTCAGTAAATCCATGTGTCTACGTACTTTAAAACTAAAAGTGCAGCTGAAGTTTCTTATAATTTAATTGATGTGTTTTTGTTTCTTTGGATCTCTAAGTGTGCTGCAGTCTGATAATGATGGTTAGTTTTCAAATCACGTCATAAATAAACTTAATCACATTTGGCGAGGGTTGACGATCGTCCATGGTAAATCTCGTCATTCCTAAAGTCAAGGAAGTGTTGAGCGTGCGAAACAAAATGTATAAATTATATTTACTAGGTGGAAGCGAATAATTTCATAGAAGTGGAGTGAGGGACAGATTTGGTCAATTCCTAAAGAACAGTTCATTACATGATGTAATAGAGAAAATAACGTTCGAAACAATGTTTTAACGTAAAGCTTATATTGGCTTAAACTCAACTTTTCTAACAAATAATGACCTGAATAGCTTAATTTCCGAAGGAGACCTACCAAAATCACTTAATACTGTCCAAAAGGAGATTAACCGAAGTGATGATTTAGCCGAACAAAATGGTGAAGTGATAAACTCTAGTCAGCTTATTACTACAAAATGTAATTCCAGTACAAAATGAAAAAAAAAAACACATGTTGTATCTCTGAGCTGCACTATGAAAATAATAATGCGTGTAAAATATTTTTCAATCAGTTCATGATACGTGTGTAATAGAAGACATAAAATTTTATTGTATGAGATGTCGTAAAAAGAAATGACAAGGAAAATCAAAGACCAAAACTTTTAATGGTCATAAAAATACACGGGAAGGGAAATAATATCCTAAGACCAGGGCCTCTAATTTTGAAACATGCGAGTAGCGATTCGCTAGCGTATTTCTCTCATCTCGCACACAATCTCGCAAACCCCTAATTTTGAAACTTCTGCGCTGCGAAAGCTGACGTCACACGATCGAATAGCGAGCGGATTCTACTCGCCAGCCTTACACCGTGCGAGACATGCCTTGTCTATTGAATAGGCAATAAAATAACAAAATGGATGCCATCCCCCTCTTCGGTTGCAGCTTTCTGAGAGTGATTTTTTTAAAATAAACCTATCACTGTACAAAATAGGTTTACAGAAGGAAAGAATATGAATGCTTTGTACACTTTATGCAATCCTCCAATACAAATATTTGTTTGGGTGAAAACGAAACTACATATTCTAATTTTTTCAATTTCCTCAATCGTCAATTTGGGTGAATCGGTTACGTTACCGTCTCATGATCTAAGGCTCGCGTGTTCAAATCCTTCTAAAAAATATTTTTTTTAAATTTATCAGACTTTAAACTTTAATTTTAAATGATCGTATTAGTAAGCATATAATATGTTTTAAATATATTTTATAGAAATACACAAGGTATTTTAGCCTACGTAGACTAACATAATAGTCGTTAAAAATAATTTAAAAAGGTATTAAATTAAAAATTCTAGGCCTACATTAATTTTGAAATTTTGTATGTAGGTGATTATTTAAAAATTAAATTAATGGGTCTTATGGCATAAAATTGTACACATTATAAATAAGGCTAAGTAAGCTAATTATTATTCGCATAGTAAAATTTTTTAGGGTATATTTATGTTTTAAAAATAGTTGCAAAAATAAAAAAATATATTACTGAATTCTAATTACGAAAACGTGATTTAAATTCAGACCAAAATTAAAATATTTTACCTAGGTAGGGATTGAACTCATGGAAATTCGAATTCGGGTCAAGCGCGCTACCAAGTGTGTTAAATTGGATTGTTTCAGAGAAGTGGTATTTATTTTATTCATATAACTTTGAGAAAATTTTGAGACAAGTTTAGATGTATTCAATTGGAAGATGGTTTCCCAATGAAACTAAACTAACCGTTGTATATTATGTAATCAATACCATAAAAATGTTTACTTTCAGTTACGTATCTTGTATAATGACGTGTTGTGGCATACCATCACCCCAACCCTTTGGAACGTCATGGTTTTACAGTGTTGTCGGGATTGAAAACTCAGTCGCAAGCGAAACAACACTACACCGACTCGCACGACATTAGAAACCTTTCAAAATTAGCTCTGTTTCAGTACAGCCTGCGATTTGCGAGTTCGCTCGCAACTTATGAACTCGCAAATCGCAGGCTGTACTGAAACAGAGCTAATTTTGAAAGGTTTCTACTGTCGTGCGAGTCGGTGTAGTGTAGTTTTGCTTGAAACTGAGTTTTCAATCCGACAACACTGTAAAACCATGACGTTCCAAATGGTTGGGGTGATGGTATGCCACAACACGTCATTATACAAGATACGTAACTGAAAGTAAACATTTTTATGGTATTGATTACATAATATACAACGGTTAGTTTAGTTTCATTGGGAAACCATCTTCCAATTGAATACATCTAAACTTGTCTCAAAATTTTCTCAAAGTTATATGAATAAAATAAATACCACTTCTCTGAAACAATCCAATTTAACACACTTGGTAGCGCGCTTGACCCGAATTCGAATTTCCATGAGTTCAATCCCTACCTAGGTAAAATATTTTAATTTTGGTCTGAATTTAAATCACGTTTTCGTAATTAGAATTCAGTAATATATTTTTTTATTTTTGCAACTATTTTTAAAACATAAATATACCCTAAAAAATTTTACTATGCGAATAATAATTAGCTTACTTAGCCTTATTTATAATGTGTACAATTTTATGCCATAAGACCCATTAATTTAATTTTTAAATAATCACCTACATACAAAATTTCAAAATTAATGTAGGCCTAGCATTTTTAATTTAATACCTTTTTAAATTATTTTTAACGACTATTATGTTAGTCTACGTAGGCTAAAATACCTTGTGTATTTCTATAAAATATATTTAAAACATATTATATGCTTACTAATACGATCATTTAAAATTAAAGTTTAAAGTCTGATAAATTTAAAAAAATATTTTTTAGAAGGATTTGAACACGCGAGCCTTAGATCATGAGACGGTAACGTAACCGATTCACCCAAATTGACGATTGAGGAAATTGAAAAAATTAGAATATGTAGTTTCGTTTTCACCCAAACAAATATTTGTATTGGAGGATTGCATAAAGTGTACAAAGCATTCATATTCTTTCCTTCTGTAAACCTATTTTGTACAGTGATAGGTTTATTTTAAAAAAATCACTCTCAGAAAGCTGCAACCGAAGAGGGGGATGGCATCCATTTTGTTATTTTATTGCCTATTCAATAGACAAGGCATGTCTCGCACGGTGTAAGGCTGGCGAGTAGAATCCGCTCGCTATTCGATCGTGTGACGTCAGCTTTCGCAGCGTAGAAGTTTCAAAATTAGGAATTTGCGAGATTGTGTGCGAGATGAGAGAAATACGCTAGCGAATCGCTACTCGCACGTTTCTAAATTAGAGGCCCAGGTGTAATTTTTCAAAATTTGTAAATGTGATATTTGATGTGGCTATATCCGTAACCTTAAGATCATTTCAATCTCCCAATCATCGTTGGTCATATACAGTTCAATTATATATAGTACTTGCATATTCTTCCTCTATATATGTTTTATATTATATAAATTGTTTTGCCAAAATATTCTATGGCATTATGATATAGAAAATTCACTGTCACACTTACAAACGTACGCCGCCCATCCCTATCTTGAGCTAGTTTTATATCCAGTCCAACTCATTACACTCTATCTATTTCAACTCAATTTTAATGTTATCCTACATATCCTAATTGTCTCTTACCATTGGGTTTGCAAATTAAAACCCTGAACACGGTTCTAGATTCAACCTCCCTTTCGCGCAGCATGTCCTGCCCACCGTAATCTACGATACTCGATTACCTAACAAAGTCTTGTGTTTATTACAGTGTAAGTAACTCATCATTATGTAACCTCCTCCCCTACCCAGTATCCTTATCCCTTTTTGGACAGACATCTTCCTAAGTATCTGGTCTTTGAACACCTTAAATTTGTTTTTGTCATGTATGGCAAAAGGCCACGTTTCACACCTATAAAGAACAACCGGTGAAATAATTCTCTTGAATATTCCAAGTTTTACATTCCTTGACAGCAGGCAAGATGACAACAACTTACTTAATGAGTTATAGCATGCATTTACTGACTATTATTTTCTTAATTTCCAATCTAATCACGTTATTGCTAGTTAAAATTTTACATTAACCTTGTCAAATACTAGTTGACATCACTAATCTTTTAATTATAGTTCTTAATCTATTTTCTCTGTAACCATATACTTAGTATCTTCAGCATTAACTTTTAAAACTATTTCCTCACTAGCCTATAGTAACATTTTTAATTTTCTAGCAAAACCTTCCTTATCAATGCCCAACAAATATAAATCATCTGCGTATCATAAAAGCTGCATTGTATCATTTAATGTCAACCATTCCCTACTTTCTTGTATTATCCTAAAAGCATTATATAAGATTAGGTTAAAATTTAATGGGGGAAATGCAGCTCCCTGTTTCAACCCATAATATATATTGAAGGATCTTAAACGAGGCATCGAACTTATACCCTCCCACACGTATCCGTCATACATATCTCAATTAGCTCAACAATTTTGTGTATATCTCAAACTTAGCTAAAATCTCACATATTTTGTTTATTTTAACTAAGTAATAGACTTTTATAAAATCTATGTATAGTTGATAAATCATCATGTGAGATTCCCACTTTTTTATAATGTTTAATAAAGAGTAAATATATCTATTTCATCGAAATCTACATCGAGGATTTCTGATTGATTCCTCAAAATATGGCCATGTCTTGTTTTACACACACACACACACACACACACACACACACACACACACACACATACACACACACATACATATACACATACACATACACATACACATACACATACACATACACATACACACACATATATATACATGATAACTTTCTGGTAAATATTGTAATGTAATAAATGTATTATACCTAAACGTATTAAACACATATATATATTTATTTGCTATATATTTACACATGATTATTTATTTATTATTGTTACACCCTGAAAGTGAAAATGGCCATTTAGTGAACTGAGCAAATTTTTGCACATTCCATAAAATGGCTTCTTCATTTATCAATTTAACGAACCATTAAAAAATTCGCTCTGTTCATCAATTGGCTAACGTTTAGAGCTACCGAGTTATTGCAATAGTCAGTCCATGAACTGGGTCGCACAAGCGCTACACAATCAACAAACAGAATTAATTATACTTACTCCATGAAGTGGACTAGCCAAGATGCCAGTTCACGGAATGTGCAAAAACTGGGCGAAAACTCATCCGTTTAAGGATTTAGGTATCTATTGTGTTGTCCTGCTTATAAAATGCCTATTCTATAAACTGAGCCTCTCCAAGTGTTACCCAATTCATGAACTAGACGAATTTTTGCCTGGTCTACGAAATGGACAAAGGAAGAATCGGTTTGGTCTTTAAGATATTTTAACTACTAATTGTTTTAATATGGAAGGTTATGTTAAGTTACGTTGGCTAAATTTAATATAATATCTTGAAACGAACCTCAGTTAAGATTGTAGTATATAGTAAAATTGAGTTCCAGTTTATGAACTGGTCAAGAGAGAAATTTCCCCAACTCGTGAAATGTGCATTTTCAATATTTGGGTGTAACATACTTATCTTAGAAAACCTACAAGTTAAAGTATAAAATACACAAACACCCATTTAGATCATTTTAATTTATATAATTATGTATTTTTTATTTATATTATTACATTCCTTCACTTTATTATTTAAATACACATTATTTATTCAATAAATATTAATGTAAATTATTAATCTTAGATAGTTTTATAATACGCTTTCCTGTTTCACATACTTATAGTTTCTAAAATAATTGATAGATTTTGACCTAATTTGGCGCACGTTAAGGCTTCTTTAGGCACATCATTGATTTTGAAATTTATTTCTGAGTATACTAAGAATATTATTGGAGGTTGTTATTTAGTTATATCTTAGTGAATACATTAATTTATTAAATATTAACTTTTATAATCATCTCCAACTCCTATAACAGGTAATATAAAACTATATTCTGAAAATTGACACCTGGATACGGGAATCGAACCCGGAACCTTTGACTTAGTACGCCAATGCTCTTACCACTGAGCTATACAGAATTCGTCCTGTACCCATGGTCATTCTTCACTCATATTTTAAGGCAGAGTCTATGATGGACGTGCAGAAGTCGTCAGCTTATAAACATGTGATTATATGGGATCACAAGCCATCAGACAAAGCAGCCACCTGCGACTCGGTAGTTGGCATTATGCAGCCAATTGACAATTATATGATAATTGTACGGGATTGCATATATATATATATATATATTAATGAATCAGAATATGATATCTAAGTGGTGTTAAGCCTCACTAAAAAATGTTAGATGATAGCTTCAGCTATCTGATTCATTAATATATATATGCAATCCCGTACAATTATAATATAATTGTCAATTGGCTGCAATCATGCCAACTACCGAGTCGCAGGTGGCTGCGTTGTCTGATGGCTGTGATCTTATATAATCACATGTTTATAAGCTGACGAATTCTGCACGTCCATCATTGACTCTGCCTTAAAATATGACTGAAGAATCACCATAAGCATAGGACGAATCCTGGATAGCTCAGTGGTAAGAGCATTGGCGTACCAAGCCAAAGGTCCCGTGTTCGATTCCCGTGTCCAGGTGTAATTTTTCAATTTTCAGATTATGATATCTAAGTGGTGTTAAGCCTCACTAAAATGTTAGATGATAGCTTCAGCTATCTGATTCATTAATATAATATAAAACTAGTCTAAAAACCGAAAAAACCTAATAAAGTGCTGACATAGGTACTAGCGCAATATAAGAGCCTAGGAACCATATTCATTTCTTACAATAATATTTCTTTCAAAGATTTTTATTATTATTTATAAATATTAGAGTAAATGAAAACTTCAGAATGTGAGTTAACTTTTCATTGTGTGTTTACTCATTATTATTATTATTATTATTATTATTATTATTTTGATTAATAAATATCATATATAGCTCGATAACAATGTGGGAGTTCTATTTTTGAAATTGGGTTGTTGTTTTAGTTTATTTGCCTTTGTCATATAGAGGTAAAATAATTAATTAAATATATAAAAATAAACAACTAACAAGGGCTTTAAAATGTAATGATTTAATTTATAAGCAGGGTATACTTTGAATTTTTACGTTTCTGGGTATCCTAGATGATGTTAATAATAATAATAATAATAATAATAATAATAATAATAATAATAATAATAATAATAATAATAATAAGCCCTCATAATGATAATCATAGTCACAGAATAATAATAAACAAATATGATTTTATTTTAATTATCTTTTCCCAATTTTAATATAATTTTAACCCACTAACCGTGTATTAGTTTGGTTAAGGAACAGTGCATTCTTTATTTACCATTTAAGACTAATGTATTACAGCTTTATTTGAACATAGATTGGTATGTGTTATTTCAATTTGTTTCTTTTATGAATAAATTATATGTATGGCGTATGAATGATAAAAATATTCGTTTGAGATGGAATTCTCAGCTGTATATAAATCCTTACACATCAAAATAATACGCATTCCAGAATTTATTCACGGATATTCTTGGAATATAAAATAATGTGCTATTTTTTTTCTAGAGTTTTCACAGAAAATAATGTAATATCTTAAAATTATAAAACGTGTGTATAATAAATTACATCCTTGTTTCACAAAAATATATTGAATAGCTTCTAAAAGCATTACATATTGAACCAAATTGGCTATATTTTCTATTTGTATGTTTTGTCCATATAAAAATCTTCTTTTAGGTCTACTTATTTCAAATGATTTGTGTTTTATCTTTTATGTTTTCCATTTTTTTGAAATATATTATGATTTGAATATATTGTGGTTTGATACACATGTGTGATCAATTTTATATAGGTCTTATATATATTTTGTATTATTAAATACATTTTTGAGATTCTCATTTTAAATTCGAAAGAAAATAGTCTTTATTTTTAAAACATAATTGATACAATATATCACATTATTATCATAAATACATTAGAAGTTTAGGTTATTCATTGATATCTAATTGATTTTTTAAATTCCCTTTGTAAAATTTCATAGCAATAATAATTCTAACTCTCTCAATAGTGCTTAAGAATTTATTTAACAGCAATACAATTATATAAGGTATATTTGTTAAATATGTTTCTACTCGCTAACGGAAACAAGTGTTTTAATTTATAGGCATCCCATTTTAATACACACGTGAATTTTCTTTATCCTCCCTTTGATATTTAATTTTTGTTCACCAAATTCTTCATATACAAGAATAATATAGCAGTCGATTTCGTTCCGATAGGAAAATTCATTCAAGACTTTATTTTACAAGTCACGGATATTGTAGAATAAATCAAGAATCAGTTTACTTGTTTTGTGATTGTTGAGTAAATCTACAAACTTCTTTTTTAGACCTCAACCCATATTTTGTAACAACGGGAACTCTACAAAATAACGTTATACATTTACCTACCACCATAAGCTGTATAAATATGTATTCCATGAAAATGTACCCGAACAAGTTTTATCATGAATGTAATATAATGTAGTCTCACTTAACCTCTTCGGTGGTTGCATAGTCTTAGGCATCACACTCCCAAAACACTAGAATTAAGATTACAAGAAGTCTGGGGTTTGAATCTAGTTTGTATAAAATAAGGGTTTTCTTTCCTAAATAAGTTCCCCCTCTTCCTTCATGCAAATACAGGTATACGTCATCTAAACTCAACCTTCCTCATTGCTAACACACTAGCGTATTTAGTATATATGCGTAAAACCAGAATGGTTATTAAGACGCGGCACCAAACAACGCTTATATTACTACCAGTTTTACCAGTAGTGTGTATATATAATGTGTGTGTTTAAGGTATACTATTTATTATGAGGTAAGGATCCTTACGATATTAGACATTTGAATTCTAAAGTGACATATTAAGGGTTTTGTGACTGAGCTAATAAGCGGTTGAAAAATATTAGATTATAAAAATATTATGGCTACATTTATTTATAGTTTTAGCATTAATATTTCCATTATAATCGTTTCGTGTTCTTAACATAAGTGCATGGAGCCATCCTTGCAGTGCAATCCACATTATTAATCCTTATTGCTTCTTACAACTTTAACTGTCTTTTGTCCGGAACCGGGTGTTTTTAAACATTAAATTAATCGAAAAAACACGTTTTACGAATGATAACTTAGAATACAAACTCTCTACTACTAGGTACTTGGCCATACAGGCACAACCAATAAGAAAGTTTGCATATTAGAAAAGGTATTTTATATTGAACCTGAATTATTGCATATGTACCAAATTAAATATAATAAAACATTAAATATTTTCCTTATTAATATCTTGTGGGGTGTATTAAAAGGATTGGACAATTTTAGGTGTGGGAAGATTGATAATTTTTAGTAAAAAAAATTCAAAATATCCAAAGATTTTTTTCAGATTTAGAGAGCAGAAATTAAATAGATGATAAATTAAGTAACCATTAACAAATTAATTTTTAAAGTTTAAAAAAGTTATAACGTTTAAATGGAAAAATTATCAATTTTATTAATATAAAATAAAAACTTTTATGTTTACAATAAATTTAACTCGTTCAAGTTGTTAAACTATTGGGCAAATTGAGCAAATATGTATTTATTATTAACGGTTGATTGGTTGTCCTTAGAAATTAAGCTAGTATAAATATAAACTTATTTTGATATGTACTACATACTAATACCTTTCTATTGTATATGACTCAAATTTGTAACAAGAACTTCTAGACAACACACCAACCCCCAATCCCAAATTGTGATATTTATTGAATTAATAATAACATTGTTATGTCTTTCAAATAATAAATTATTTACCATCATTAGACACTTCAATGAGAATAATACTAGAGTAGGCGTTCTTGACGTAGAGGTTTTAGAGGTTTTATTTCTTATTGTCTCATCAGGAGATTAAATAATCATCCTTGCTGACAAACTACTCAAATTTGAAGGACTTTTTATAAGTATACAGTTTTAGTTAGCTTGACACTATAAAGATTATATGGGAGGGGAATTATTTAATTATTTCTATTCTTTACTACGATTAAGATTAAATTAATATAAGTGTATGATGGAGAAACGAAGACATGTCTGTAAGCAGCAACGACTAATCGAGTCTATCTAGTCTATTAACACTTCTTTATCACTCACTACCAGACGTAGAGACGGACATAGATCAATATTCTATATATATGTTGAAGTAGGGGAAATGTTACAAATATGGTTCATAATTTGTGACAACACTTGTTCGATTTGTGAATTAGATCGTCTTACCTTATAGCTCTCACGATACTGGACTTATGGCATAATTTTATATCAGATTTGCGCACCGGATAATTGAGTTTCCTACCAAACAATAATTCTATATCAAATTAATTCGTAAAGTAAATATTTCTGATAAGTTTATTTAATGACGCTATACCAGTAGTTCTCAAAGGGTGTGCCACAAAACTTTACACTTTATATATTTCATAAAATATTTAAAAATAAAATCATTCTCATTCAATATTTATTAAAAAAATATAAATAAAACAACTTTTTTTAAAGCTTAAAGATATTTATATTCTTATCATTTAATGACTTATATGTAAGCATTTTTTAATCATTGATAAACTTAAGGGTATTGTTTCATTCAAAAGTTAAATTGGTTGATGACTATAGCAGTGGTATTCAACCTGGGGTACGTGTACCCTCGAAGGTACTCAAATACACCTTAGGGATACGTACATTTTAATACATATATATATACGTATATTCATCATTTCAAACCTATTATTTAGTACATTATTTTGTATGTAGTTTATTTTAGACCTAGTTTAGAGAAAATGCATTACTTAATTTTGAATCTACAATCTTGGTGTTACATAATTGAAGATAAGTTATATATACGATTACTTAAACAAAAAAGGTTGAATAACACTGAAATAGACGACAAACACTCATTCATTTCCAGTCAACTGAGAGCAATCTCTGCGCTGCTCATGTATGAGTAATCAGTAGTGTTGCCAAATTGTACATTCAGTGTGCCACGAGGACCAACGACATAGAATAGTGTGCTGTGAGATAAAAAAAAAATATTGAGATTCATTGCTCTATAGAGCACACTCTATAAAAATATAATAAATCCTACGTGGAATGCGTGTTGTAAATCCACCTTCTATAAACAGCAAACTCACTCCTTACACGCAAGGTTAAGGCCCTGCCTACCCATAAATGCACGGTTCTAAACAAAAGAATTTAGAACAAAATATATTTAATAATTCAACCTTGTTGTTTTTTATTTATTTTAGTAACATATCTGGGCATCTTTCATAATTCTTATGGAATTTTCAAACCATGCTAAAAATAGTTATTGAAATAATTTCATTAAAATGTTTCCATTTCAATGCATTTTAAATGGGATAACAAAAATTATTAATGGATTTATTTATTTTCTTTGTACAATTAAGCTAAAGTGTTTGTTTATAACATACTATTTAATGAATAATTTCTTTTTCTTTTTATACATATTTTTTAATTTGGGTTAGCTTCAATAATCACGACGATATTGAGCTCTAACGACTCCCAAGTCGACTCTCTAGTCAAAATACATGGTTTTAAATACAACTTTTCCTTCTGCAACTAGTTGTCATAGCTGATAATAGGTGCCGTTAGTATGATCATTACCCATTTACAAGCTAGTATCATTTTGCAAGCGTTGGCTAACCTGCTGTATCGGAATGCAGGCTGCAGTGGAGGGTTAAACTAATCTCTGTGACCTTCTTGAGTCAAAGAAACATTAATACCATGTACGTTAGGATAAGAAGGGCCAATGTCCAATTATGAAAATTTGCGTAATTAAATATAAACAATTAAACATCTTAATATATTCGGTAACTAAAATACTCACAAAGTCTTCCTGCTGTGTGAATAAATATAGTTGGTCCCTACTTACTTCGATGAGAGTATTACTCTAGCGATACATTATTTTCAAAGAAAAAGCCACACGCTTCTCCATACACAAAGTTTTATGACATTAGCCCTTATTTAACTGAGACAGTAAAACATGTAAAATTCTTCACTCTTATCTTATATTCTTTCTTAAGTTTTCTCATTCTTTAGCACTACACGTTGTAATAATAAGTGTTAATATTTAAAGTAAATGAAAACTACTGTAAATTGAATTTTTAATCCACTATTATAATAAATGAAAATAAACATTCCTGCTCATATCAAACATAGTTATTTTAAATAAAGTTTGGTCTAAATGTAATTTGGAGACGTTCTCAGTATAATTTTATATACTAGTTTTTATTTTACTGTCTAGGATTTGACTCTTATTGGACTTTGGAATAAGTTATTTTTCACAAAGTTAATGAACGAAGTTTTTTGTAGTCAAGATGTGAAAATGTTAATTTTATTTTATTAGCGTGTTAAATGTGATTACTTTTAATTTGAACCTGTTGCATTCTCGCAGTTTGTGCGCTCGTTTTGGAAGAAATGTATCGAATCCCGAACAATAAGTACCCACGGTGATTACTTTTTATATAATTAACAATATGTGACCTTTTTGCTTTCGAACAAAATCCAATGGATTGTATAAATTTTGAGGTGGAGAAGTATTTACAAAATATTATTTTATATCCTTGTGAATAACAAGTTTGTTAAGAAAGGGCGCACAAAGAAAATCAAAGATATAATTGATTATTTAACTTCTTGTAGTAAAGGGTAAGTTTTTTTTAATGGTATGCATATTACTGGCGCTTAGGCTATCTGTATATACTAATTTAAGTACAATGGATGAGCAGCGATACTATTTTATTCACTGTAGAAATAATCTCAAAATTAAGATACAAATAAATACTTCTATATAACAATGCAGCGATTATTCTGATATTACAAGTACTTTTTTTAAAAAGAAAAGCTCTTAGCTGAAAGTAAATGTTACTAACACTCTGTAACGCACTTATTGTATGTTCAAAATCTCTTGTGCCTTGGCCGAGTTCGTATCACGCTAGTACTAAGTAATTTCAACCTAACTGGGAATCGAACTAGTCAAGTTATTGAGCTGATTAATTTACGCACTCAGTGCTCAGTCATAGCACTTTAGCAATATTGACCACGACATGAAGCCGATGATAAGTAAATATATATTTAAAACCATTAAAATTAATGAACTTTTGTATTCCCTATTCCATAAAGTAAGTAAGTATTTGATACCCGACCGCCTCTGTTGTATAGTGGTCAGATTTACTGGCTTCAGATACTGAAGTCCCAAGTTCAATCCCCAGTGCCCCTAATTCTGTCTGTGAAGCAGTGGGTCTGAAACGGAACCAAAATCAACCTCGTGAGGACAAATGAGGAGATAATTGAATGAATAAGTAGCGCTTCAGTCTAGAAAACTGAGATAGAAGTCTGGAGGGCTCGTTGTGCTAACCACATGGCACCCTCAGCTTGAAAATGTTGGCCCTATCTTTGCCAACATACGGCAGCCTCTCGATTGGTATAGCCTGCTTGCAGGCTGACACCATGGAGATATTACTCAAGTTAAACTCTACCAATAGGATAAAAAATTATTCCCAAAAAACATTTATTTCTGGAAAATTGTGTAAATCCTATAGATGTTTGAAAACTGTAAACACCGTATTAAATAACAGATACCCACTTCAGTGGCTGAGTGGTCTAAGGTGTCACTAGTGTTAAATTGGCCTGCTGATAGCGGAGCACTTGGGGTGCAAATCCTGGTCGAGTCTATTGAGGGTAGTTTTTCCTAAATTGTTTCCACATCTTCCAAAATAAAAATGCTGGTAGATAACCTCTCAAATGCTTTTTTCCTCATTACCACCCAATTAGATTATCATATATGCGTATAACATGAACAGGTAGTATGACGTGGTGATATCAGTAATAAAAATAACAGATATATTTATTGTCAAAATTGTTATAGTCTTCGAGATGAAACTGCTTTTAAAATATGTTATTGCCTCCTTAGCCTTTAAATTTTAAAAATTAGCCAAAGCACAGTGGCCAAATTTAGCACATTAAATTTTAGTTATTTTTTATTTTACCTGCTTACTAATAAACTCAAATAAATGGTACCAACAAAATCGTAGGCTACATACTCAATCGTATAGGTTATTTATTATAGTTAGTGACAAAACCTTCAAAAATAAGTTATCTCTAATTTTACCTTAAATAAATTTTTCTCTGATAAATAAGTGTACATTATTATTTATCACTACCCTCACCAGATATTTATTTGAAAAAATTTCAATAGTGGTACAACTGCATTAACCTGGAGTCACCACTTTGATATGCTAATTACTCAAAATGGGTACGGGTACAAAACTTATTTGTGTTACAAAACGGTACAAAACTAGTACAAAACTTTGGCAAAAAAAAATTCAAAAGTGGTACAACAGAATTAACCTAGAGTCACCACTTTGATATGCTAATTACTGAAAATGAGTACGGGTACAAAACTTATTTGTGTTACAAAACGGTACAAAACTAGTACAAAACTTTGGCAAAAAAAAAATTCAAAAGTGGTACAACAGAATTAACCTAGAGTCACCACTTTGATATGCTAATTACTGAAAATGAGTACGGGTACAAAACTTATTTGTGTTACAAAACGGTACAAAACTATTACAAAACTTTGGCATCAAAAAAAGTTCAAAATCAAAAGGGTACAACCGCATTTACCTGGAGTACGTGGAGTACTCACTTTGATATGCTAATTACTCAAAACGGGTACGGTACAATACTTTTTCTTTCTGGTACAAAACGGTACAAAACTAGTACAAAACTTTGGCATCAAAAAAAGTTCAAAATTAAAAAGTAGTAAAACAGCATTAACCTTGAGTCACCACTTTGATATGCTAATTACTCAAAATGGGTACGGATACAAAACTTTGGCATCAAAAAAAGTTCAAAATTCAAAAGTGGTACAACTGCATTAACCTAGAGTCACCACTTTGATATGCTAATTACTCAAAACGGGTACGGGTACAAAATGGTACAAAACTAGTACTAAACTTTGGCATCAAAAGGTTCTAAATTCAAAAGTGGTACTACAGGTTAATGGACGTCTAGCTGACTGGAATGAATAAGCTAATTTTTCTGCTCGAGAGTGTGATTGTATCTTGACGTTATGTCTCCCCACGTTTAGTCAAACTTGTTCGCATACACACTTTACGGTCCGGCACTACACTTCTTATCTCTCTCAATTCTTGGAAAAAAGTTTGCTTGCTGCCTTTACTGATTACCGGTCGTGGTCGCCGGTCTCCCAATTGTTTAAACAAACCAGTAGTTCTGCCAACCTGATGGCTGGAATCCACCAGTTTGTATAACGTTAGCAACGCCATCTATTTTAGAGCTGAAAGCTCAACACGCCGCCAGGGAGGGTAGGCAGGGCCTTAATTTAGCAATTTTTAGCTTCTGGCAAAGAAATAACCTTTCTTAAACACGCTTGTCATACCTCTAAACCAAGAAGATATCTAACGTGATGGTTGCATCTCGCCCTTTAAACTACTGTCTGCAATAAAACGACTACGGCGTCCCAGGCCAAAATTCACAAGAATGATAGATACTTTAGCAACGAGGCCCTCAAGGATTGATCCATCACTTGGAATTTAGCATGGAAATGTTTATTTTTTCAAAACAATCTCAAAACAAAGAACGCCAAATACACTCTCCGCTTTACCTACACTCCACTCTGCTAAGATACAGTAAGCAATACAGAATACGAGACTAGGAATGTGTCCCTGAAAATTAAAGTTTACAAGATAGCTTGGAAATTGTTGTAAATGCCCTAAGAACCTCCCATTTCCTTTTTCCGACCATATTAGTCGAGATTGAAAGCAAATAGTTAAACAAATTCTACACTTATTAATCTAAGAATAATCCCTATTAATTAGGACAGTTAAATCTTCTTCTACTTAAATCAACAACCAGATGATTGAGTTTATGTGAGTTTTATTCATCTGGAGCTGGGCATGCACTCAGCCATTCATCTAGTTAGTGTCACCTGCATCTTCTGTTAGAAATCCCATGTACTAGTGGAGTTAAGGAAATGTGGTTCTAAGTTGCTCTCCAATTGAATTTCTATGAGTGGGCGTGAAAGGGCTTACCAATTTTTCCGGTAAGGTATTTTCACATTACTTCCAGGGTTCTTTAACATGCCACAATTGACATTGGACTAATGGCTTTACTTCCCCTCTGAAGGAAGTTGTGGTACGGATTTTTATCACTCAAGACCAACCCAATCTTGGCCCTGTCAAATGAAAGTCTCAAACCTATTTTGTGGTATGGTAAGCGTGAGGGTGAAATGCATGGCGTGGCGTCACAACTGACCAAAGTATTCTTACGCGCCAACAAAAACAGATGGATCACGGAAACCGTAGATGGTGTAGGCTAGCGAAAAGGTCTTGTGGAAAAATCATACGTTTAGAAATATCAGTTTTCTTGAGAACGAGTGAAATGTTGTGTTAATATTTACAACACCCCTTCTAGGATAATGCATCGATGTTTATTAATTGATACATTATCTTTTTCTTTTTTTATGAAGCCGATTGTTTTCTATTGAAAAATGTCAATTTTGTCGATATTTGATCACTATTAAAATTATAGAGGAGTTTATGTATATAAAATCATAAATTTATCAACATGCTTCTATTCTTTAAATAACCTTTTCCGAAGAAAATAATTCAAAACATTAAGAATTCATGAAGATAAAAGTTTGTTCCCATGTCTCTGCATTTCCATGACAAATGAAATGGGCCAATCGCCTTAAGTAAATTGAACTTTATGACTCGGTAACTTGTCTTGATTGAACCTTTGTGACTTCCTTTCACGGTTGGTAAATTGAAATTCATTGCCCTTCTTTTTTTAATTCAAGCAATTAATTAAATAAAATATCCATTTATTTGTTCATGTGGTGTCAGTCTAACCCCAGCACATAATTATCTCACTTCAATATTATACTCACTTCAATATGCCTGATAGGTATCCTAATACTTAAAGGCCAACACAATATAAGCCCTAGGATCTTTATGACATTAAGAGGAAGAAGCAAGATTACATAATAACACACCGCTATTACACATCGCCTTGCAACTGACACCACAGCCATTTCACTATCATGACTCTACTGCCATTCTACACACTTGAATACACACATTGAATTTTTTTACTTCATGCTGCCCCTAAATATAGCCATGACACAATACCCAGAGGCACGCACTTTATCACAGACAATTTCTTGGCCATATGTCACTTAAAACTTAAAACGTGTAAAGCTATAGCTTTATGCTATTGAGAGAAATGAAGGTTAGTAAGGGCTAGAAAAGTTTATTCCTTTTTGCAAACATGACGTATAAGTAACTGAAAATGTTAATTTCTTCATTTATCTATATCGGCTAGCCATAAAAAAACACCAATAATTCCCCGTTGTTTTTCAAGTTACTTGAAAGATATTGATATTTATATTTAAAATCAACACGTGTATTGCTCAATTACTTGCCATTATTAATAGAATAAATGGTACAACACAATCATACAAACTTTATCATGTTGTGTATTTTAACTTGGAAGAAAATTTTCAATACTAGGTATTCGGTAAACCAAATTTTCCTCATAAAATCAAACACATGGCCTTGTTAATGCTAATAACACTCTATATACATACATTTTAAACAAAATTATTCAAATATTTCCAAAAAAATATCAAAGTTTTAAAAAAATAAGCTATTAATTGATAGCTACCATTATATTATTTGTTATTTGTAGGTTAAATATTATTCTTATATCTCATGAAAAATTATTCCAGATACATATTTTGATCTCATCCTTCAAGGCCAATTTCCAAAAAGTTAAAATTAACTGTAATTTGTCGTAAGTAAACTAACCTTATGTTAATTTATTTTAATAAAATAAACACATATCATATTGATCATGTAAAACAGACACCCGATAACAATTTTGAATGAAATCGTTAATGCTATTTTCTAAATAAATTCAAATTTTATAAAAATCTTATCAGTAAACTACCATCTGCTAGTTTATTTAGTAAAACAATGATACCGGTACATACATTATTTATAAAGTAAAACTTAAACATATACTTAATTTGAACCAAATTGCTTGAGCGATTTTTTTTAACTCAGTCATAAATAAACAGCCCTAAAGAAAAATTTCCCCCAAAAAGCAATTATACAGTTTTATTTATCGTATCAAACACTCCCCAGATATGGATTTTAGGACCAAATCGTTAAAGATATTTAAATTTTTTTTAATGTTGGAAAATCATTAACCATTAAAATTCCCTAATTGAATTTTCATTAAAGAAAACGTATACATTATTATATGGGAGGTAAAAGAATCCTTAAATATCCATTTTAAACAAAAGCGTCCAAGCAATTTTAGAAAAAATTTGTAATTTAAAAAAATCACTCTTCTATTTGAAGTTCACCCTGGACTAACAGAATTGTATATTCATGTTTTTTTGGGCTCGAACACACATAAAACGTAAATATTCATCAATAACCCAAAGTCAAAAATGTTTAAGTTACAATTCTTTCTATTAAAATGGGTTTCACACATTTGGTTACTAAGCAAAACTCTCTCTAAATAGATTGGAGTTTTCTCTAGGCTAAAACATATTTTCCTGGTATTGATAGTAAGAAATTTGTATTTTACATTTGTATTTCACCACCTTATTTATGGGATGGAAATTTGGAGACTCACACAAGTCATCTTCAACCACAAATATTTTAATTGTTAAAAGCTGTCCAAATTATAATTTTTTCACATTTAAAAGCACATACTACACCATTGTTTAGATTACACGGATTCCTTTACATCAGACAGCTAGTTAATTAAATATATGATATCATACATGGTGTAAATTCTTTTACTTGCTTCAATTTTAAGTATGTAAATCAAAGATGAACCACCAGGAACTGACATAAAATCTAACTGTGCTAAAAGCTTATACAAGCGGTTTTATGAAATCAAGCTTTCGTTGAAATTAAGCAAAATATCAAAATATTTTATATTTATCAATATGCAAATTTAATTATACCTTATATAATCTTAATACTTTGACGATTCAGAAGTGTATTGTTAGTAATAGTACTAATAAATATCAAACAAAATACCAATTGGTTTTTAATACTTTAGTGCACAATTTGTGTAGGCTAATACTCTAATTATGTAATAAAAGCCTATTCACTTCTTTCATAGAAGAATATCATAAATTTTGTTTTATCACCTTATTTAATATATTAAACCATTTATTTTTTAAATGGTTCATCATTAGTTGTGTAGTTTATATATTTTTACTTTGTTTATCTAAAATTTTATGATCTCAGCTCTATACTCGAAATAAGCAACAAGAGGCACATTTACTATAAACTTAAAATTTATATGTAAATTTAATTAGTTTATATTGTATTGTTTTGCATTGTATTTACTCCCTCTCTATCTTGATGTGAAAAAGTAGAAACATGTAAAGCCTATAAACAGATTTAAGAATTACTTAATTCAGAACAACAACAATCGACAGGGCTATTACAAAATGAGATCAAGTAGAGCTATCAAATTTAAAAATACAAATACTTATGTATACAGTTTATTATACATATTTGGAAGACGGTATAGAGAAAGGTGGATGGAAAACATATAAAAGGGAACGAACACACTATGGCATTTATAGTGAATTGGGTGACCTGGTGGTCTAGGGGTAAGGTGTCAGACTTCTATGCTGGCGGCCGGGGTTCAATCCTCGGTCCCGGCACAGATTTATCTGATTTCTAAACCCTTCCTACACCTCTGACAAGACATCTTGTGAATGTGTGGAATGCCAGGCCACCACCGTGGTTCGGATTCCACGTTAAACTGTAGGTCCTTCATTTCATCTCACAATCAGCCTACCATTACACATTAGCGTAAGTGCGTATAACCCGAACGGTAGTAAGACGCGGTGCCAATAATAATAATAATAATAATAATAATAATAATATAGTGAAAAGAACACAGTTCATACCATACATTACTGCTACCGGTCAAAAAGGTAATGACTGCCTCTAGGCGGTAAAGATTGATTTTACTCAATAGGCAGCCGTTACCTCTTTGTCCAGTGGCAGCTATGTAGAGTATAAATTGTGTTCTTCTTTTCATTGTAATATCCACATTGTGTTCGTTAACTTTTATATGTTTTCTATCCACTTTTCCCGTACCTTCTTCAAAATATGTAAAACAAAATGCCTCTTATAGCGAAAAGAAATTTTCCTTTAATTGATGGTATTATTTATAACATTTATATTAAATTAAATTATCATTATTTCACTGCTTTATAAATTCTATAAAAGCCTTTATTTAACAAATTATAATTAAATTATTTTGTACAGGTAATATTAATTTTTTCTTGGAATAAAACTCAATACCACACTTTTATTTAATAGCTACAAATAAAAAGCAGAAAAAACTGGGCACTTTATATATCATAAATCGTATTCATTTAAAATTAAATTCCAATAAATTATAGCTTATTTTATATAATTTTTATAATGTTTTAATACCTTTTCTATTGACTTACGACATGAATGTAATACCCGTCTCCATCTAATATAAAATAAAACTAAACACTTTATTACACTTAACCCAGCCCTATACCCAAAATAACACAGTCCCAACATAAACCTTAAACGTAAACCTCAAAACACTTGCTTGAACATGTAGTAAATGTTCCAACATTTTCTTAATAATAAACTTCCTTCCATTCACATTAATACACTCTGCACCCCGGACAACTCTGCTCATTCCCCTTCACAAACAAACTCAATATAGGCAGCAGGCACAAGCCTTCCCACATAACAACACAACTACACAACTAACTTTAGCATCTATCCTTTCTTCAGATCATTTGAAACCTGATCAAGACATCACACCCACTTAAACAACATTCCATTTGTACAAGCTTATCATTCCGTGTTAAAAACGCTTCTTGCTTAACCACTCGTTTTCTTTACAGGTTACGTAGTTCAATCAAAGATTCCCACACCTGTCACCAAAAAGTCCGCACTTCTACTGACCTGGTTTATTTTTGTGAGGTGTAATGTAATTTACATCTCCCTGGCCTACTTCTTTAGTTAAAGAGTAGCCTAATAACACAAATTGTCCGTAAATTAACAACACTAAATTCTGACATAAAACCATACAGTCTTTAAGAACTGAAGGAGAATCGTGCATCGGAACATTTGTAAAAATGCAACAATTTTTTCTCTTAAATCAAGTGATTATAGTTGTGTTTTGATTTCAAAATATATTTTTTTAGATATTTTTATTTTTTATTTCCTTTAGAAATGGTTTTAACTGATCAAATCAGGTGTGTACATTATTCAAACCCATTAACTGCAAATGTTTTATTTTTATATTTGACTTGTTAGCTTCCAATAGATAAACGTGTAAATATTTCAATACTATCGCCTGAATAATTTCTACACTATTAATCATTTACAACTACACATACAAATTATATTTTTAGGTAACAGGTTTTTATATCTACTTTATATCTTACTGTGCTAAGGTTTTAAATATAAATTAAATTCATGGTTTACTAGCTATAAATGTTTAGATTTTTTTTTACAATAAGAGATCAGGATTTAAAATATCTTCAGCTACATGTAAAGGAGTTCAAAGTTTTTAAATATCTCTTCACCTAAGAAATCTTTGCGCGAATATTACATTATTGTACATGCTAGACTACAGGCTATCATAGTGGTCATTAATTAAATATTAGTATATCTCATTTTTAAACCCACACAAAGACCCCTCACTACCATCTTCAGCACGCAAATACTACCGCCAAAAAAGAATATAATTTCACTAATGTCACAGGTCATGGAAAGATAAGAAGCTCACCCAGTCTTATTCTTGCCAAGTTCTTATAATTTGATATCCGGTGAGGTTGTCAATCACCATTCGAATCCTAGCCATATGAACTGAATATGTTTTTAAATAAAATTGAGTATTTACTCTTCCTCCACGTAAATGAAGGTACATTTAATTTAATATTCTCCTCCTAACACCAATAATGTGCAAATGACCATCCGGATAGTATAATGGTGAAAAAATAATATTTATTTAAATTTATTACAATTTTGCAATGATAAGTTATTTAGTATCTCAAATAGTTGTGGAGATACGTAAGTTTCTGCTTCGGTAAAGTACCCTAAAAGTCATTTTTATGGAAAAATGAAAATATCCAGTATATTTAGAATCTTAGTCAACACTTAGATACGAGTTTTAATCAAAATTGTTATAGCCGATTTTGAGAATATCGATTTTTTCTCTTTATGCCCTTTAAACTAATCTTAATTCTAAGCTTAAACAAACACACAGACAAACAGCAATGCAAATACCACTTTTTAGGGTTCGGGGGTGGGGGGGGTCATGAGACGTCAACATCCATCAAAATTTAAGGTTAGGTTTTTTTTACGGTCACAATACTTAACCTTTTGTGTTCGAAAGGTTAAATATATATATATATATATTCGCGTATAGCTTGATAGTTATTGGTTTCATTAAAATATGCTTCAATTTAAATTATTACTATTATAAATAGACATACATATTTGTAATGCTAAGTAATTTCTTATCTCAAATAGTTTCGGAGGTATTAAACAAATTGTAAAATTGTAAAAATGTTCTGTGTCTTTTTACCAAGCATGCTCTGATAAATCAGATGAACTACATTGCGAACATTTTTAATATTTTAATCTGAAGTTTGTTTAATTACCCCAAAGTCTTCTTCGAGTTAACTCAACGCAAAGATTAGGTCAAGTTTATGTGATTGTCCTACTTTGAAAATAAACAAAAACTGATCAAATCAAAATTATATTTCTTTTTCCACAAATCTTGAAATATCAATAACATCAATCAGATTATTGCAGAAAGCTGAACATTAAACATCTCACGTAAGATCCAAATATATTAGTAGCTAAGAATCGAATATTAAAAACATTTAAGTCAAGGAAAACATTTGTATTTTATTTAAAATCTAAGTATCTCCTTTAAATGATAAATGACGTAGAAGGGACTGTGTTTTTAAATGTACTTGCCATATTTTATCGATCCCACCAACGCTTTAGTCAACTAGAGAATAAAAACTATTTCTTGAAATGATCC
The DNA here is from genome assembly GCA_039000515.1 of Timema cristinae. Taxonomy (NCBI): domain Eukaryota; kingdom Metazoa; phylum Arthropoda; class Insecta; order Phasmatodea; family Timematidae; genus Timema; species Timema cristinae. Next base: position 37,934,854 of record JBCFYV010009882.1, read on the forward strand.
TCTAGATTCACGACGGTTTGTCCAAGTAATAAATCTGCCCAACCCCTTCCACCCACCCTTTCCACCGACGTTTAAATCGCGGGAACGTCTTCCATCTTGAGTCAGCCGTGCGATGTTCTATGCTATTACAGCTTCAAGGTACATACAGTCACGACCATTATAAAAGGCACACTGTAATACTTTCTTACGGCAACGTGGGCCAATTTTCATGAGCGTTACTGAGTATCTTTCCCTTGCCAAGAAGTAGCCGTAAAATGGCTTTTGGCAACGTCCCAATACTTGAAAGGACGACATGCACTGCTTTAATTTAAGATGCTTTCTAATATATTCAAGATTTTGAGTAACTCGGACTACCAGGATAATTCCACGTCAAATTAATTCTCTAACTAGTATTCACATATTAAAATCACATGATTTATACTATTATAACTTTTATAGCTCCACGTCCTACTACCTGTTCAGGTTATACGAATATGAACTAATTACGCTATTGATGCATGGATGAAAGAGGTTGAATTTAGAGAAAGTGTACCAGAATTTTCGTTTAGGGAGATAAGAATACAATTTTCATCGCCTAGTCTATTTATAGAGTGACTGATTATACCTAACGGTCATCGAAGCAAATATTAGAAGAAAGAATCGAGTTCAACATTGATGGAAGGGTATTCCAATTCTGTCTCTTCGGGTTCGCTGGTGACCCAAGAGGTTGGAGTTTTAATTCCATACTTGTGTATTAAGTTACCTCAACCTTAATTATTTCTCAATCTCACGACACGTAAATTCACGTACAGGCTATTTCATATTCTAATTTCCTCCTAACTAGTCCATTAGGCCTACTATACTTATCAAAGCCAGACGGGTAGCACAGAACACAGAGGTCAAACAGGTAATATTATTACCTAAGCACTAGAGGTCTTTAAAGTATTTATGAACACGCACGATTGCTCACGCCATTTAAGAACGTCATTCGTGTTAATTTAGCTATCACACTATAAAAAATAATCCAGCCTTAAATATAAAATTAATAGGTTGTAACATACTAATTCAATTAATTGAAACAAATTTTGATTTCACAAATTTTTTAATCTATATAATAATGTTTTAATATAAGTTCCATTAGTCTGAATACACTTAATTTTTTACAAATTTGACTTACTGGATCAATTCATTTAGTCTTGAAAATATACAAACTTGAAATCAATTAAATAAGTCATATGGTAATATTTAAATACAATTTTTAGAAATTAAAATATCTTGTTATCTTATACCTCACCAAACAACCTTTCCTTTTAGTGGTAGTAGTGCCGTTTCTGTGATTTTAACTATCATATCCAATAACAAGAATTAGAAAAAAGGGCGGTAAACTGAATTAGATGAAAAACAGTGGCGGTTCAACAAAACCGTAGGTCTAATATTACCTTCCAAATCAAATATACACATTATAGGTCTAATCAAAGAGTACTTTAAACTAATTAAGGATTTCGGCAAACTGATATAACCAATTAGAACAAGGTTTTTTCCTTGTTGTAGCAATAAGCATAAACAATTATAAACCTTTTTCAAGGCAAGAAATGTTTTATTAACATTAGCATATTTATTAAAAGGATGAGGATGAGGAAGAAAACATTTTGGAGGTAATCTACCCACACTTGCGTGGAAGAAGAGTGGAAACCATTTAGGATAAACCACCCTCAGTAGACCTAACCAGGATCAAACCTCAATCTCTTCAGCAGGCCACCTCTAATACAAAAGTGACGTCTTGGCTTAGAATAGACCATTTTGCAACTCAAGTGAAATCACTATGGTATGGAGACATTTTAGATTTTAAAAATATTTTGAACTAAACGGTTTATTTTAATTTTATAATTTCAAATAGTTTAGATTTTACACTTAAATATGTAAATACTCCTTTGATTTAAATACTGGACCAACATAAAACAAACAAAACCAATCTGGTTTTATTTTAACAAATGATTATCTGGATTCTAACTTTATTCGATACCAATTAATTATTTCAAAGACATTGAAAAAATACACAAACATATTCATAATAATAAGATTTTTTCATCTACTAAATAAAATAAAGTTAAAAGAAATAAATATAAGAAAGTTTGGTTATTTCAAAAAAATGTCAAATAAAGGCTGTGAGTATTTTGGTATCATTTTCATTTATGTTTCATATATAATACATTTGGTAGGTTTCGCAATATAAAAAGAATATGACTTTGATGATCAAGTTTTGAAGAGGGCGACTCAGCCAAGGTTTGCTTCCTGGCCTCTTTATCAGTGGAGCACGTAGAAGAACGGAGTCTAGCGAAGGGGGATGAGGTTATGGGGAGGCTGGGAGACACACTCCTTCCACGTCGAGAAAAAGAAAATGAAGAATCGGGAAGAAGAAAAGGTTGGGAAAGGAGTGGGGGAGAAAGTCAAAAGAAGAAAGAGGGTTGAATAAAAACCTTAAACCGAATTCATATCTTAAAGAGTTTCACGAGGGTTCTCCAAAACGTGTATGAGGTAGGGAGGGGATAGGAAAGGAAGGGGTGGGTTGGGTTGGGTTGGAGACTTTCAACTATTCAGTTTCCAAAGCAGTTTTTTTTGCCTTTTCTTGAGAACCAGACCTCCTTGATTGTTTTTATTCGTAGTTTTTTAACCACTTCTTACTACCCATCCAGGCTATCTGAATTTACACTAGTAGGGTGGGAATAAAGATTGTGGAACTAAATGGAAATTCACCTGCATTGGCGTGGAGGGAAAGGGAAAACAAATCCTCAATATATTCGGATAGATGACCTAGCTTCCTATTTCAATGCTAACACCCAATAGATAGCAAATATATAACTGGTTCTAGAGTCTAATAATAATAATAATATTTAGCACCACGTCTTAATACCCGTTCGGGTTATACGCTTTTTTAAGTACTAATTACACTAATGGATTAGGAATTGGGAAGGTTTAATTATAGGAAGTGAACCCGCATTTGCGTGGAGAGAGAGTGGAAAACCATCTAGGAAAAACCACTCCCAGTTCACCCGACCGAGATTCGAACCTTGATCTCCCCGTCCTCAGCAGTCGAGCTTAACACGACAAGCGCGTTAGTCAACTAAGCCACCGAGGCGGGTGGTTCTAGAGTCAATCAATCATTTCTATTGTTTGTTGTTATTTTAACGACTGATTTAGGAGTGCGGTTGGAAACAACCAGTCAAACCTCGTTCAGCTTCAACAAATATCGTTTTATCACAGTGCTATTGTAGTTCTCTAGATCAATCATCCTAATACTTTTCCCTCAACGTATTACATATTAGAAAGTTAAAAATTACTGTAGCTTGTTCTAGCATAAAAGTAAACCAAACTTGTTAAACACCTCCACTACCCGCTTCAATTGATAAACGGTCTAAGGCGTTAGTATCGTGTAAGACTGGCTTACTGATGAAGGGGAGATCGGGGTTCTAATTTGAGGGTGCTTTTTTTCTGAATAATTTTCCAATCTCATTTCACGCCAATTCGATTAGTTTGACCCTAAAATGAATGTTTTTCCCCTAATAACTACTCCATTAGAGTAATCATCATAAATGCTTATAACCTCAACTGGGAGCTGAAGTAGGAGGCAGAGGACTGGGCACATTTGCGGTTTAAGTTCACTGACAAAAGGAATGGCCCTGTCGTGAGACAGAACACCTATTGATAATAGTTACCTGGAAAGGTTAAGACGGGGTGATAAAGAAAAATTACCTTCATATTCATTGTTTTAATCCTTTCCTCGAAATTAGTATCTGAAATAAATCCTTGACGCGCCTTTCTATTAGCAGTGACACCTTATATTTTAAACCAATTGCCCATAGTAAGTCAAGATAGGAATAGGTAAGAAATACTGAATTTTTTACTTTAAATCATTCCTATAAATAATAATAAATTGTGAATAATAAATAATATAGTGAAAATTGAGAATAAAAAAATAATAAAACAAAATACTAAAAGTCTGGAGCTGATATCTTAATAAACTAATATATTATATGTTATATATTATATATTATATGTTATATATTATATATTATATGTTATATATTATATGATATATATTATATGTTATTATTATGATCATGATAAAAATCCTATATCATTTTATATCATTTTCTAAAAGCACGGTCTGATTGGCTATTTCATACAAAACACTTATTCCAATTAATAGAATTCTTTAATTTTATTCATTTAATAAAATGAGGAACAAACTTATTGATTCATTTAATAGCTATCAAGTGAGCTGATTTTAACTGTTTCATTTTCTATGTTGGAAATCATTTTGTTCTCTTTTGACTAACTGATCTTTGATCTAAAATAAGCATTGTTTGGAACTTTTTCTTAAATTTGCTTTGATTTACAAAAATGAGTACGATAATTTATTGACATTTCAGTGATTTATTAGTAAAATCTAAATAAATGCGTTGGCTTATAAACATGATATATATTTAACATATGTATTGAGGCTTATTAAGATTTTACTGATAAATCACTAAGATTTTTAAAAACATCTTACTCTAATTTAGTCTTTAAATTGATGAATGACACCTGGACACGTGAATCGAACCCTGGATATTAGGTTTTTTGCAAGGCAGATAAAATATGGAAAAGGCCACCAACAATGTTTATTTTATATCCAATGTTTATTTGTAAAAAGATAACAAAATGAAGAGCATCTCTATCTTTAATTATTAGAAGTTTATATTTTAATCTGGAATGGCTTACATACACTTTTTTATATATTTTTTTTATTTTATATTCAAGTTTTTTCCATTACTTTTTCTTATTATAGCTACATTATCTCCCCTTTCCAAGATAAATTCATCGTAAAATTAAACTATTTTTATATTCTAATGTAAGTTGATCTTTTAAAAGGAGTTAAAAGAGAATTTTACTTTTTTTAAACGAAACACAAACATTAAGTTATTTATAAAAGAAATTGTACCATAATCATAATAATTTAATACTTTACACAGATTATTGTAAAATTTTATTTTTTTATTAGAAAATAAAATTATTATTTCTATATGATATCCTGTGAACAATACTCATATATCAGTTAATGGTAATATTAAATACAGAAAATATATGTAATATGTATGTTCAAAGTAAAATGTACGGGAGAACATATTTAAATATGTACAACTTAAAAAACAAATGAATGGTCTGTATAAATTTTATCTTGCTAAATACTTCTGGAACCACTCAACTGATTGATATGCAGTATTTATTATGTCATATAGATTTTTACCGGAAGGGTTTTAATTTGGACCATTGATTAAACGAATTAAATAGAATAGAATTGATGTTTTTCAAAGATGTTTTCTTAAAACTTGTGATCAATGGTGGATTCTTCTATTGAAAATAAAATTCATTATTTTCCTCTATAGCTAGATTGCCAAGTCAAAAGAGTAATTACAGAACACATTTAAAGAGCAAATCAAAATATAAATTATATTTTAGTATAGCTGATTGTTTTAAACTCGCAGATTTTTATAAAGGATAGTTTTTGAATATATTTGATCGTTTATAGAACGAGAACTTCTTAATTAAATTGAATGAGATATTTTCAGTATTATTTTGAATCTAAGGAAAGGTTATAAGCTAATGAAATAGTATATATGTATTCAATGAGCTTTTTAGTGAAGCTAAAGGGAATATAGATGTTTTACGTACATTGTGGAGCTGCAAAAGCGACACATGCATCTATAGTTATGACGTCAGAAAAAAAATTGGATGTGGAACCATTCCTTTAGGATTAGTCACGGTGTTAGGCATTTAGCTGCCAATATATAAAATTGAGAATGTGTATAATTTACAGCAAGAATGTCACTGACATCCCCAAATACACATACGACACACAATTAACAATCTTCAAGACGATTATTCATTAAGAGGTTGTTCCATAAAATGATTGGAAAATTTAAAAAATGCCAGTGCTGAAAGCATGTCTCTTTTGAGGAACCGTCGGAATAATGAAGGGTTATTCTCTCATTCGGGTATATACAATACACCCAAATAACACTTTATGCTATTATTTTAGAATGCAGTTTCTTGACGTCATATTTAATAATTAATTTTAAAAGTTTGGTATCGTAATCCACTTATCCTACCAATTAGTTTTCTAGGCATTGGTACTCTAATTATAGGATAACTTACACTGTAGCAGAAGTTTAGCAAAACCACATTGTGCAACACTTTTTCCTCACTCATATATTTTCTCTCCATCATATTAACTTTCTTCACGTTACAGATCCTATCGCACTTTGGCTTGCCTAGAAGGAAAGCATGTCAGAAGATATTGAAGATATAATCAGAACATAGAAATCAGTATACAATTTTGACTTCAATGAAATATAATTTAATGCAGGTTAGAGTGAACTTAACCAAATTGTAAGGTCTCTTTCGGACAAGACCGTGAAGGACCTAGGTCATATTTTACCTGACAGTTAATACATACTCCAAAGAGACTATTTGAAAGCGAAGACAAATAACCGATCAATTTGTATACAAACTTTGAAAATAAGCAAGCCTCTATTGAACACACAACTTTATTAGGCTTAAGGGATGGGTTGCCTTTCGAGTGACTTAATCTGATATAGCCGATACTTTCTTAGCATCAAATGCGACATTTAATTTAAATTTTTGTTTTTATTAAACCAAATTTCCGTTTGCAACACATCGAGTCAGAGTTTCACATCAAAAAACTGCAAAAATGATCTATTATGTTATGTAATGAGAGTACAATGTAGCATAATATGTCAAATGCAGATCTAAACAGAAATCTTAGAGATCTCAGAGGCATCAATTCTCTCATAGGTGGCGTCACCTTATTGATCTAGGGATAATTCTAACGAACTCTACCGGTCATTTGGAGATTCACTGGAAATGAATAGGTCAAAGCCTGCCTGAAAAGATCATACATATTTCCAGACGTGAAACGTTCCCTTTCAACCAACATGTCCATCCATCTGCCTGTGTTAAGACCAAAACTAAACTAATGTGTCGATATACAGCTTAAACTCGGCACTGGAGTCTTCGCAAAGCTCGAAGGCAAGGCGTCCTTGAATAACTCCCAGATATTCATTGTGGTCAAGATATCCAAGAATACCGATATATATCTTCAGCAAAACAAGCTTCTTTCGTGGTTTCACAAGCAAATTATTCTAGCTCTAAAAATAAATCGGTATATAAAATTAACAACTTTATTTAAAACCAGTTTGAAATGCCATCCCGCACTTGTCCATAGGCACTACTCCGTCAAGATTTAAATATTACTTAGTTTATTCGGTATACCCATCCACGGTCTTCAATTAAAATTTGAGCAACCATAATTTTGAAATCACCTAAACTGTGTATTAGGTCCTATTTACAGGTAAACAGTCTGCAAAACTTAAATATAGAGGTGAATGTCATGACATATTGCCCTACGGAAATGGGTCGTGATTCCAAAAATAGGCATGATCTCATCGGACCTGTCCTTCTAGGTTAAATGCGTGTAATAATTTCCTATCACGTTTTTCTCTGTGATGACCATCAACACAGCGCGATGACAAACCCTGAAGGTGGCAGGCTTTGATCCCCGTGGCCATTCTTTCTCCCAAAGACATATATATATTGTATTTCCTTGATACCTTTAGTATAAACCTGCAACTTCTCACTCGTAATGATAAAATCCCTAACGTAATATTCTATGTGTACATTATTAAAACAGACATTATTACACTTTTTTTTATAATTTGAAGATACAGCTTTGATGAACTCCAAAGTTTTTATCATGGTAATCTTGGCATGATACTTTATGTGAATTCTTCTCTATGTGGGAAATCAAAATCTCTGGGATTATAAACATAATTGTTTTAGTGAATATGTTTTTAAAACTTACATTAACGTGAGTGAAGCTGCATGCAAAAGCTATTAAAAATATAATTTAAATGTACCATACTCTAAGCAACTCAATTTCAGATTAATGTGAGGATAAATAGGATAACCATAGATAGTATGAGTGTTTTTTTCAAGTGTAAAAGGGATAAGAGGATCATATTAATGTTATGTGTATCCTAAGTTAGTTGGAGATCTACATTGATGGGCACGCGGAATTCATGCAAGGCTCATTATCTTAACCACAGACACGGATCTCGGGTATTGAATCCTGGCCGAGTGTGATTAAGTTTATTTAATATTGGTTTCACAATCTCTTTCCTCACACATATGGGTACGTTCCCTCCAAATTTATCTTCCTCATCCCTTCCCATTATGTAGTTAAAATGTGTCCGATAGTTAGTTAAACGTGATGACATAATCAATGAGTATCGTTTTGGGATTAAATCGTGAATTGATGCAATTTGATGTGTATAAAGTGGATATAGAAAACATATTGATAATTATATAATACTCAATAAATATAACTATATATTTAAATATTGTAAGCTGGACCGGAGTAATCTTTAATTTTATGGTTTTATGTGGCATTGAGCAATTATAATTGATCTAAGCAGGCACGCTACCTTTCACAAAATATACAAAATCAATCTCCGTAAAAAAATCAAAATAATAATTAGGAAGATGTAGTGAATGTATATAAAAATTAAGTTATCTTAATTGGCAATCATTTAATTTACAAATATTTAACGTCTTTATTTTTTACTTTTACAATTTCTTAAAATTAATAATATCAGTTTATCATGTGTTATGAATATAAAGCAGTAATTAATAATTTATATATTTATATTAATTTAAAAGTTATAAGCAATAGTGATTATTAAAATCATCTTATTATTATAAGTTGTTATTATTATTACTATTATTATTAATTGAGCAATAGCGTTAGTAACAAACAGTCTATTCCATTGCAAAGGCCCATTCATTTAAGTTGGAGCTGGGTCGAAGTCAAAAGACCCGCTCTGGGAATATTCTATCAAAACGTGTGGCAGCCAGCTAGCTATCCAGTCCTCTGGAAGGCAGCAGTCGTAGAAACAGGCACGCTAACCAACCCAACCAGGTCCCTGGATCTGACATTTCAAGGCCCCAATTCCCGAGGCAGGCCTCTGTTATGAATGGCAGACACTCTTCATCAATTCTAATCAACCGTTGGATGCCCGATCGTTTGGGGAATAATAGTTACGCTTAACGCAGCTGTTTCCTTGGGAAACTTTGGACGGACTAATTACGGGATATAATTAATTTTACAACTAACCTCCTACTATATAGGACGTGTGGATCAATGATTGTAATGATGGTTACAAATGAATCGGTATTCCTGCCTTCAGAAGCTACGGTGTAGAGGCTTTAAATACAAAATGTTTATATTAATTATGTAGGAAGGAACATTTTGTGTTGGCGAGAATATAATCACTCAAAATGTAAGGAAGATTTTAATGATTTATCTTTTACGTAGCTGAAATTGTGATTTTCTCTTCTTTAATAAGTTTTAGAGGGATACTATAAACCTTAAGTAAAGGTAGAACTAAGAGATTAATAATTAATGGGTTATATACACATTCTATTTTGATTTGTTTTTATTAAAGATAGTTTGAGATACTATTAATAAACATGCTTTCAAACCACTCTCAAATCCAAAGGGTCTGTAAACTATATAGCTTGGAGTGACCTTAGCTCAAAACCATTTAGAGCATAGATACATTAATATATGTTTATATGATGTCCATGAATACTTTTTTCCTAAATGTTTGCCCAGTATTTCTCCAAGAAAATAAAGGTACATTTCACTTAAAACTATACCTTCCCCATGCCTACCTCAATAATGTACATATACGAATATTCTGGAGAACAATTACTCTATGAACAAAAAGAAAAAAAAATTCTAATAATAATATTTTGAATTTAAATATTATGAATAATACCAGGTTTAATAAATTAGATATTAAAATTCACATCGCAGTTTCAATCAAAAGTATTCACAAAAATAGACAAACAAGGCTTTGGTCATGGCCATGAGGGTGTACTGTACATTTGAGATTATGACTCTGATTTCATTCTATGAGATGCTTTGCTTATAATCTTAGTTTTGAAAGAAAAAAAGGCTTTCCTTGATGTAAAATAGGTGAAACACCAGTGTATTATATTTCAATATACGTGTGGTCCAGGACACTGATAACACAACACTCTTCGAATTCCCGTAATAATTTTAACTTTCTGAGTGTATTTAGGCTGATTTTCATTTTAAATATGCCAAATTATTTCCACGTGAATTCATTTAAACACAATCCTCCCACCTACTGTTCGGATAGGTAGGCCTATTAGGCACGTTGTACATAAAAACATTATGAAAATTTTCTCTATGTACATTTATTACAAAAATGTATCATTATTTTGCATGAGTTGAAATGGCAAAATGATTCTGAGTATTACTATTATTGTTAGCACCGCGTCTTACTACCCATTCGTGTTATACGCACTTACGCTAATGTGTAATTTAGGGTGATTGTGAGATGAGATGGAGGACCTACAGTTTAACGTGGGATCCGAACCACGGTGGAGGCCGGGTATTCCGCACATTCACAAGTTGTGATTAATACACGTATTTTCAGAGGTGAAGGAAGGGTTTTTCAATCAGATAAATCTGTGATGGGATCGAGGATTGAACCCCGGACACCCAGAACGTAAGCCTGACACCTTACCCCTAGACCGCCAGGTCACCATTTCACAAGTAAAGGTTTACTTTGTATATATGGGCTTATAAAATAAACAATTTTAATTATAATCAAATGGTGTGGAATATTTATTTGAATATCTAAGTTCCATACAGTGGCTAAAACTGTCGGTTAAAGCCTATAATCTTAATGAATAGTGTTATAAATTAATCATGTAAGACTGTGGGGGTATAAGTCTAGAATTTTTTGTCACACCTTATAGCAATAGAATAGTTGGGATAATGGGACTACCCGTCCCACAGATAAGATACTGTCGAATAAGTTAGTGAAATTTGAAATGTATACAGATTAGATAAAAGTTTTATTAAAGTCATTTATTAAATATTTTAAATGTAAAATCTGGCAAGAAGCTCACGTCAACTTTTCTATCAAAGATAATTATTTCTCACTCAATAAGACTTTCATTTTTCTAACCTTTGGTTCTAGAAAATACTGCTATTTAGTAAGATGTAGTTAAAACTGTATGGAAAGAGTTTTGTAAGCTTTTCAATAACAAATCATCATCAAATAAAACATATAATTTACTATTTAAATAACAACTACCTTTCTCAAGCTCCCACGTGATATTTTATAATTCTTGATCCCCAAAATCTCAATGATAAAAATAGTCACCTTAATCTAGGATATATTAAAGAATACCTGTATTAGAATTTGGTTTAAAAAACTAACAACTCAAGATTTAGTAAAGGGTCCATGGATTTGTAAAACTATAAAAGGCCGGCTTGAAGGAGAAAATATATATTTTATACAGCTATATCCATATCAAGACATTGCTTCGAAAGTCCTCCTGAAAAACTTATTTTCTTACTAGGATTCTAATACTTTTAAAATTTTTCAGAAAAAAAAAAAAATCCTACCAAAATGAGGGTTTTCCAATTATTAGAATGTTTTATGTGTAATTCTTTATACCACCTTAGAGCTTGAAAAAATTATGTATTATTGTTAGTTGAAGATCGTTATGCAAGGGTGCAGCTTTATTAGATATACAAAAATATTATCGCATGTTGTCAAACTGTCCCAGATTCAACAAGAAGTTAAATTATATTTTGTCCGTTCTTCAATATTTTATTTTGTGTTTGTTTCACGTCTTACTACCTACCTGAACTATCCAAAATTTTAAAAGAATGAGGTAGGTATGATAAAGGTGTACTTTATATGAATTGTTCTTGAATTTGCATGGTGAAAAATTACAAACTCGATTAGGAAAACATGTTTCAGGAGCAAGGAGCCCGTTTCAGTCTATGGATAACAACACCCACAGGAACTTACGTAATATCGTGGTGCGTTTTCATAGGTGTGAGCAGCGCGGGTGCTGGGGTACTTCACTAGTTAAAAAAATGTGTTGGGGTGAAAAAGGAACAAAGAACCTATTTTTTTTTAGAAACCGTATTGATAGATATTCAACGGGTAGTGGTAGGCTTGATATCCTAATTCTAGGCTGGCTGACGGATCGCATTGTAATTTATTATTTGTTTTTCAAAGAAAATATCTTGTAAGGTAAAACATTGATTCTCTCTTGTTTTAATGTATTACAATTGTTAAAAATAAATCCAAAAGTCTTGAGGGAGGCGGGGGGCGCAGATCCAACCCTCTATGTCTTATAACTGGCACCTCCATCAGCCACACCCTGCGCACGCTTATGGGCGGTTTTATACATTAAACTTAAAAAAATTAAATAGTTGAATTGATACAGTAAAATTTAGCTTGTTTTTTTTATGTGACGCAAATTGAATTATACTAATTTTAAAATAAATAAATTATCATACTCATCCCAATTTCGTTGTTGACAGAGTAGAGAAACCTTTTATTATAAGAGCATATTCGTGCATCTAATATCGCTGCTAGTCCATTGTAATATGAGGTCATAATACAACCAGAGGGTTCAAATCTCAAGCCTCCCAGCCAACAATTTCATAAATTAGATTAGACTGACGCCTTTAGCCACGTAGCCACCATGGTGTAATCCCTCGCCTATTATAATACAGCAAGGTTGTAAAATATCTCTATATACTCTCAAAGCTATTGTTGCTCAATATTTTGGTTCTTTGCGCCTCACATTCTAACTATTGCCATCTTAAATTTATGATAGAATACAAGTAAGGACCAAAATCTGTATTCAGCAAAAATTTGCCTTAAATCCATATATGGCACATTTAAACATCATAAGCATTATATATAGATTTGTTTACAACCACGTCCTATTACGCTTTCAGTTTATACATCTATATACTCACCACACAAATGTTCTAGGGATAAAGTGAGCTTTAATTTAGAGGAAGTGCACTCACATGTGCAATGAAGGAGCGTGAATAACCGCCTTCAGTGCACACAACTGGGGACTAACCCTGATATCCCCGTATTCATCAGTCTAGTCTATTGCCAGAGTATCGCCTTAAATCATACGGCCACCGAAACAGGATCTTTAAATTATTATTATTAATATATTTAATAAATAAACATTAATTTATTATTCACCCTTACATAATGTGACCACGCATCATAAATATTTGTTTCGAACGCTTTGAACGTTTTGAAAATAATATCCCTTGTTATCCTATTATTATTAATATTAACAAAGTTAAAATACACTATATCAAAGCCTAATCATTGATTCACACGTTCAATGGAAAAATAAATTGTCGTAACAATTCACACGCAAGGATAAATGTATGTTGCTCCATGATAATTTGCAAAAACCAACTAGAAATATATGACTAACAAAATGTTATACTTTCTAGTGGATGGACATATATTTAAGATTAATATTACAATGAATTGTGTCATGAAATAAATTTAAACATAACTAGAATGACACACATCCTTTATATGGGACAAATTAATTTATAAAAGTCAAAACTGTTGATACAGCTGTCTGATAGTATCTAGCTTTGTAAACACATGCTAAATGATCCAGTCAGTCATTCTAGGTGCATGCGTACTAATTGAGTAGTTGATTTTGAAATGTTGTTGGGTATCCAAAGATAATGCTTCCGCACGAAAAACTAAAGTTAAATCAAGTCACAACCAACAGAAGCGCTGCTGAGGCTGAATTATTGTGCTTGGCTTAGAGCTCGTCACGGGATGACGCTTATTTCCTGCTTTTGGAAATGTAATTGGTTAATAGTTTTTTGTTGTTTGATAAAGAGCACCTTCACCTATAAAATTTATAATAATATTTGGGGTACCATAACCCTCACTCCCCCTTATACACAAAAACACATAATCCCGCTCACCTCTTAACCCACAAACTCTAACAGAAAATTCTATTGAGCGTTGGAACTAAAAGAAGTGATCCTATTACTTTTCATTGTGAAAAGTGTCTGATTCCCCCTCGAGTATTGTGTAGTTAGTTATCTTCCTCAAAATATTTAAGTGTATTTTCATAACAATAAATGTAAACTAATTTTTACTTTAATGTAATAGCCTAGTAGGCAAACTTTTTAATCAAAAAGAGTCCGCTATTGATTGAATTCCTAGTGGTTCTCCTTTAACATTTGTTCTAAATGTGCAGTGTCTGAACCGCCTAATTAAATTAGCACACGACTTATAATCTAACTTGATTTTAAAACCGGTGCAATATCCACCCCCCTGGCAGTTAATTCTTTACTGTGAAATTTTACAAATGACATAATTTTCAGCTTTGCCAGTAATTTAGCCCAATACCCTCAGTGCAATAGGCAGATACTCTACCCACAGAGCTAGGGTGTTAGACTAACTACTACTTTCATGTACTGAAGGGATTAGTTTTTGACTTTATTTATAAGTATATGTTACACTTCTTCTGTAGTTTGGGAAAATATATCCCTTTAGATATACTTTTAGATATCTCATGAACTTTTGAAATTTAGCAGGGGAATTATATTTATTACTAAAAGTCGCTTGTTTGGAATCAATTAAAATTATCAAAGTCTTCAATGTTAGCGCCGTAGGTTGCATTGTTGTCTATTTTTGTGTCGTTTATGGGTTTCATTTGTATATAATACTACAAACGTTTACTCAATTATCTAAGGGAAAAAAATCAATTATTATGAATAACATGCAAAAAAACATTAATATTCTCATTTGATAATAACCAATGTTAATGAAATCAAGTAGTAATGTGTCCTCTCTATATTATTAGTACATAAAAATAACAAAATAAATTTTTTATCAAAAGAGTTTAATAATACTGACATTTCAAAGGATAAAATTAATAAGTCATATAACATAGTTTTTCACGAATAATTATGTGTACTTTCCTAACCCTACTATTTCGGAATAAATACATGTTAACTTTTTCATAACAAAATAAAGTATTGTGTTCGTTAAAAAAAATTGAATTCGAGACTATTATGAATATTTACGTTTTAAGGGAACCCGAACCTAAAAAGTGGATTTTACATTTCTGTATGTCACCATGTTGGTCTATCCATCTGTTAGTCTGCCTCTGGCCATGGATCCAAAACGGTGTGATGGATTGGGTTCAAAATTGACATTTAGATAGTATATGGCTATACGACTAAAAATACCCTATCATTTCAATTAAGGGCAATTAACTAATTAACTGATGAACGATTTTTTAGTTAAACATTTTTTCAAACATGGCTTTAGTGATTTTGCTTAAAATACATATCTAGGATTTGTTTGACATGAGAAATAGCACTGTATAATTGATTTTTGGGCAAAATTCCATTGAAGGGTAGTTTACATATAGGAAATTTTAAAGATCAGAATATTTCGAAAATAGCTCAAACGATTTTGATCACAATATAAATCTGGAGGGTGTGTGTTATGACAAATAACAATGGTTTCAAATAGATAAATTGGGAGTCATTGTCATGATAAATTGCATTACATAATGGTTTTTTGAGTAAAATCTCGTATAAGAATATTTTAATGAAGCCTCTAATTATTTTGTTATAAATGGGAATGTTAGAAGTGTTTAACATGACCAATAACACTGTCTACGGGTTTTTGAGGTAAAAATTTGCTTAAGATAGATATTATGGTCTCTAATTTTAAATTTACTATTTTAAAAATTGCTTTAATGATTCTGCTTAAAGGGTGTATCTAGGGAGTGGTTTATCTCCCAAATAACACTTAATGCTTTGTTTTGGGGATATTTATTTGCTGAAGACTGATTTTTGATCGTTTTGAATATTTAAAAAAAATAACTATATTGATTTTGTTTAAAATATGGATTGGGTATTTATTTTATATGATAATGATTAATGTTTCTTTAATTTTATCAAATTAAATAATTTAATTGGCTATACTTAAAATTTAAGGGAAATATTTTTTTTTTAATTTGACCTAAAGATTTAATTCTAATTGGGTGCACGGGAATAGTCTTTCATAATAAATAAGAATACATTTTCATATTTACAAATTATAAATAGTTCTAAGGTAGGCTAAATATAATTTTTGTTGAACATTTTTAATTCGTTAAAAATATTTCAACAATATTGTTTAAAGTTTCTAAATATATGTTTTTATTGTGATTTAAAAATGATGTATTTGATTTTATGACTATAACTTTTATAACTGTACTTTACTGAGAATCTATTTTGAACTTTTTTTTCAGAGCTATAATACACCGTATTTTAAAGATATTGCGATTATGTTATACCATTTATTTCAATACATTGTCACTCATTTTACAATCTTTGATTTTGTTAGCACTGCGTCTAACAACCCTTTCTATACATTACACTAACAATATTAAATGCACCAGGAAGGCAGAATTTAGAGTAGGTGTAACCGAATTTGCGAAGAGATATATCTAAAAACAAATAGTAGAACAATATGACAGCCTGAGATTTAAACCCACTTTTTTCCATAATAATCACACCATATCAAAGGATACTTGCGCTTTAGTCAACGTTTCCACTGATACGGGTGACGATGGCTTCTCATTACAAACATATTTACTAATACAACCACACTATGGGTCTATGACCCAGAAATGTGTGTTAAATTCCTTTAATTTAACAAATTAAATTGAGTAGGAACATATTTGCCGCATTAATATATTATTATTATTAGCACTGCGTCTTACTACCCGTTCGGGTTATACGCACTTACGCTAATGTGTAATGGTAGGGTGATTGTGAGATGAAATGGAGGACCTACAGTTTAACGTGGAATCCGAACCACGGTGGAGGCCTGGCATTCCTCACATTCACAAGTTGTGATTAATGCACATCTTGTCAGAGGTGAAGGAAGGGTTTGGTAATCAGATAAATCTGTGCCGGGACCGAGGATTGAACCCCGGCCGCCAGCATAGAAGTCCGACACCTTACCCCTAGACCGCCAGGTCACCTACCGCATTAATATACTTATATACAAAGTAAAGGCACTGGTGGAATCTATTTTTCTTGAGAGTCTTTGGGGAAAAAATTGACGTTATATCTAGGTTAAGCTAAGTTGGGAAAATAATATTTAGGGGAGGACAACGTACAACATGTACAAATATTATTATTATTATCACCGCGTCTTACTGCCCGTTCGGTTTATACGCACTTACGCTAATGTGTAATGGTAGGGTGATTGTGAGATAAAATGAAGGACCTACAGTTTAACATGGAATCCGAACCACGGTGGAGGCCTGGCATTCCCCACATTCACAAGATGTCTTGTCAGAGGTGAGTGAAGGGTTTGGAAATCAGATAAATATGTGCCGGGACCGAGGATTGAACCCCGGCCGCATGTACAAATAAAATACATTTATTATGTAGGATGTATTAGTTTGAAAAAGGGACTATTATTATTAATAATAATAGTAATATTTAGCACCGCGTCTTACTACCCGTTCGGTTTATACGCTTTAAGTACTAATTACGCTAATGGATTAGGAAATGGAATGGTTGAATTAGAGGAAGTGAACCCGCATTTTCGTGGAGGTAGAGTGGAATACCATTTAGGAAAAACCACTCCCAGTTCACTCGACCGAGATTCGAACCTCGATCTCTCCGTCCTCAGCAGTCGAGCTCAACACGACAAGCGCGTTAGCCAACTACGCCACCGAGGCGGGTAAAAAGGGACTATTGATGCTATAACAAGATAATAGGTTAAGATAGAACCATGTAATTTGTAGACAATTACATGTCATCATATCACAGGCTACACAATACATAGTTAACGAAATAATGTATAAAACCAGAGCGAAATCAAACACGCCAGTGAAGATAAATATAAATAAATTACGTTGCCTCATATCATAGGCTACACAATAAACAGACCACTAAACTAGTATACTCCATCCATAACCTATAAGTGGCGCACATCCATTGGTCACTTTGATAACAAAATTATTTAATCTTAATTTAATTAATTTGTGTAAGTTCCGCGTCAAATAGTTCGTTCACAAAACCTGTTACTGGGACCAAGACTTTTTTCCTTTTTAATTTCTTTACTCTAACGTTTATTTAACCTCAATAAGGCTTATATAGGTTTTGATAATGTGATATGTTCAAATAAAACATTGGAAATGGGAATTCTGAAAAAAGTTTGAGTCTAATTAATCTTGTTAAATGTTACTGATCACGTATGTCAAACGTAGATTACTAAACCATTTTTCTAAAACCCTTCACTACCTGAACCCCAGTAAGAGAACAGTAGTAGATGCAATATACCCATGCCCCCAATCCCTGAGATTGGGTTCCAATTATTGAAAAAAGACCTCCCTTTAAGGGATAATTAGAGCTAAATTGCTTTAAACTGAAGAATTCACACTAATATGACTTGTAGGTCTACACACCGGATCAACTAGACACGTTACAGATGTTTATATTTCCTATGTTCTTAGGCTTTAGGAAGGGGTTTGGTTATTTCAAAATATGAATCACGACAAAGGAATTGAAAAATACAAAGTTTATGAGTAGTGCATCTCTAAAATGAAAGGAAATGTTTAAAATTACAGATCGAGTATTTCCTAAACAAAGACAGTTTTTTAAAAAGGTTATAATTTAGAATATAAAGTTCTTTAAAATGAAAAATGACACCTGAAGACGGGAAGCGAGCCCGGTACCTATGAATTAGTACGCCAATTCTCTAACCACTGAGCTATCCAGGAATTGACCCGTGTCCAGGGTAATTTTTCACTCATATTTTTAAGGTAGAGTCTGTAATGGATATGCAGAAATTGTCATTTACAATTTTGTGAACAATTAAGTCACAAGCCATCAGATAACGCAACCAGCATCGACTCAATAGTTGGCTTTATGCTGCCAATTTTACATTGATATCTGTAGGGAACTGCATATCATGGAGGATTATGATCCATATATCAAGATGGACTAAATAGCAAGTCTATTATATTTTGTTAGTTATGACACTGGTCACGGGACGATTCATGGATTGCTCAGTGGTTAGTGCATTAGCGTACCAAGCCAAAGGTCTTGGATTCTATTCCCGTGTCAAGCTGTTTTTTTTCTATTTGAATAACTTGATATCTATATATGGCTATATCCATAACTAAAAAATATAATAGCCTTGCTATTTATATTTAATCTATAATAAATATCTATAATAAATTGATCATAATCCTTTAAAATATCAAGATAATGGAGGATTGTGTGAATGATTATGAAACTTATCAGATATAGCTTATTATGTGGTTAAGTCTCTTCAAGAATGTGGGGAATGCCAGGCCTCCACCGAGGTTCAGATTCCACGTTAAACTGTAGGTCCTCCATTTAATCTCACAATCACCCTACCACTACACATTAGCGTAAGTGCATATAACCGGAACTGGTAGTAAGACGCGGTGATAATAATAATAATAATAATAATGTCCCTTCAATAAGTCAGTGCCCTTAATATATTTGGTCTCTTCAGGTCAAATACCACTTTTTTTTCGAATTGGTATAGAGTAATAGATTTTAATAAATTACTTTTTATTCTTTTTATTTATTATTTTTCCCCCCCAGGGCTTATACCTCACCTTCTTTCACACTGTTTGCAAACTAAATTGGTTCTTTCAAGCAATAGAACCAAAGTCGCTTACTTTAAATATATTAAATGGCCAATGTCTAAGACAAAGTCCAGGGAACCACCACTTTATTGGTTCTCAATTTAGCTAAACATTTCGTACCCAGGTCAAACGTCTTGTAGGTAATTTTTCCTTGATAGTACAATTCACAGCGTTTTCAGCAAATCCCAGAGACAGTTCGGGAATTTTGTGATTTTTGTAGTAATCAACAGAAACATATTTTTTATAGAGCTCTAATAATTACGAGAACTCTGTCGTAATAGCACCCATATATTTAACGATTAACATAAATTATATATCGATAACATTATTTATCCACAAATTGACTGTGATAATAGAGTTATAACATTGCATTAGTATGTTTGGATAGATTTTTTTTACATATTTGTTCTCTAATATTTACTATGCTCATAGTCACATTTGAACAGAAACATTCCAAATTGAGAGAATAGTTTTGTTAAAATTTCACAATACTAAGTAGCCTACTGTTGAGACTACTGTATGCGAAAAAAAATAGGCCAAATGTATCAACTGAAATGAATATTTTAATTATTTCAGCCAAAAAAGTGTTTTAACATAAAAACTACAAAAAACTGACCTTTCACTCCAACAGCAACTTAAAAAAGCTCTTTTTGATCTCCCTTATGAAATAAAACTTAAGGCACAACTAGATCCTATAAATCCCTAAGTAATTTAAAGATGCAATAAATGCAAGGTATGTTCAATAAACTCTTTGAAACCTAGTCCAAGACAATCTTTGATGTTGGACACTTTGTTTTTTGTTAGTAACGTCTTACTACTCATTATATGAGAATAAACTGTATAATTTATGCCTGGATTTGTTAAAAATAAGTGATTATTCGTTCATGTTTGCAGTATAGCCCTTTATCCACCAGGATGGTCCTATAAATAATTGTCGAGAACAAATAACAATAGATCCGTTATATAATTCCAACCAGGATTAATAGTAATATTAGTAGCTTAGTTCCTTCTAAAATATTTAATCTTCATATAAAATACTTGTTTAAAAAAGTTAAGAATAAACACACATTTTTAAAAATATAAAACTACTTTTTCAAGCCTAGTTTGAAACAAGATGAAATTCAAAAAATGCTTTCAGAATTTAAATTGATCATTTAAAAAAAATAAGTTGAAGATGAGTGGGACCTATATTCAAGTATGTGTCTGAATTATTACTTAAATTTTAGTTATTTTGAAGGTGTTTGGCCTTTTTAAGTATTATTTTATACCCTAAATTCAATAAATAAGTGAAAACTATTATGGGTTACTAAGCTAAAGCTAGAAACTTTACCTTTAAGTCATATCTTTAGGAAAATATCCTTATCTTTGGTTAATATGTTGATTCTATCGAAATATCTTGATTTAATATCAACATTTAAAAATGGTAAGAATGTGTATTATGGCTATAATTGTAGAAACTAAATGATAATTCACTCAATATTAGATATAATAGTTACAGCCAAGTTTCATTAAATACTTATATATTTCAATGACGAATTTTCAAGTAGTTTCGCTAGATTATTTTTAATAGACTAAACTAATTTAACCTTTTTTGGGTTGAGTACACTTAATTTAAATGTATATATATAATTTACTTAATAGGGTATATAACATGGCATTAATCATCTATACATACTAAGTTGGTGGCCTTATTTCTACTCCTTGGTATACATTTATGTTCATAGTCTTCTTCGATAAGCACATAATTTTATTTACAGCCATCATTTGGCTGAGAATGCAAACCTCATACAAAATTTAAAATGTCCCATAAGCTAATTTTTGCTACTTATATACTCCCAGATTTGAGTGTCTTTATTAACTATGGTGGGGTATTCATTTTCAAGGAAAGGACTAGATTTCTTGTAGTTAAATACTACTTTAAGCCTAGAAATAAAATAAATTACGATAAATTTTGTTCGCCTAAATTCTTGAATAAATTCTAGAATGAAAGAGATTGTATAAATTTTCCTAAACATTATAGTAATTATTAAATAAATAAATAGTTAGATTGCATTCAATTTAAAATTGGGTAGGTTTTGCTATCACACAACTTCAGATCAATTTTAAGGAAAAAAATACTATTTCATTTCATTTCTAAATAAAAATTATTTTTACAACAAAAACTGGTGTCAATTTGACTAAAAGAAAACTCGTTTGAACTTTCTTATTTTATTCAAAGATTTCGGAATTTTAAAAACAAGTTTCTATCAGGTCGGTACTTACAATCTAACTTCAACTGATTAAAGAACATATAAACACTATACGTGTAACCATGTAGATTGTAGATTGTAGGTCAAGTCGTTGGTCTCTTCTTCTCTAGTTCCATGGTAACAATTAATTCAGAGCTTGTATCCTGGTCATGTATAATAAGATGTTTTCAAAATAATTGTTAACTTTTCCACCAAACCATTGTGTTTACACATCCTTTGAATTATACTTTCCTCATCAATACCCAATTTGTATAAGTATAGAGGTAATTAAAATGGCTATTAAGATGCAATAAAATGCAATACATAACTCTACAAACTGGATGATTTCTTGTACAATGCTTTTTTGATGAAATATTAGCTTTACTACGATATAAATAACTCGAAATTCTGTAATTCTATGTTGTGTTTAGGACTAAGCACGTGACTTCTAAAATTGTATTTTATATCTCAAAATATTTTGGCACCCGAAAAAGTCAATCCTTTAGTCGTCCAATTGTTATTATATTGTTTAACTATCAAAGCCCTTTATTACCCTGCATTTCCTCTTCAATGTTGCTTTACTATATATACTTCATGTATTTGTAAATTATGATGCGGTAAGCAATATTGCTGATCGATTTAATGCATGTCACCGGTAAACATTTTATGGCCTATCATCCAACTAGGTACTCATTGTTGACTGACGTAAAAGGAATTGTGATGTACGTGGTTAACCTATATCCGGTCGATTATAGAACAAATAACTTTTTTGGGGATCAATCAAATACTGTGGTTTACATATTTCAAATAGAAAGATTAGTGGTTTAATTATGACAGTAATAGGATATCTACCTATCAAATCTACATTATATATATTTATTAGATGGGAAATATTCGAGAGATTATTCTATTCAATATCCCCATAAATGACATTAATATTGTTGCTGATTATATTATCTGTGACAATAATTGGACTTTATTAAGAGATATTATTGTTTTTTTTAAATTGAAATTTTAAATAGCCAAATAAATATAACAAAGCTCTCGTGGTCTCTAAACATAACTAGTATTTACTTACTCTAATATTTAGAAATCTTGTTGTTTGGAAAATATATTTGGTGTTTTAACTATATAATTAACATTTACTTCTAAGAAAGCCCTGTATTGGTTTTTCATTATGTTCTTAATGTCTCTCATTAAAAAGATATCATATAAAATAGTTGTAAAAAATAATCTATACATTTTAGTGTGCTATTTATTTTTCAAACCACTTCTACTACTCGTCCAAACTGAGAAGAATTTAGCTACACCATTTATTAGAAATTATGAAGGTAGAATTAAGAGGAAATGTTAAATGATTGAGGACTAAACACCTTCAGAACGCCGAATCATGGTTTATACACCCAATTGTCCATCTCATTCAAACTAGATTGGTCGGATAATTTGACGTTTAGTCCAATTGCACGATGATTCAGATTGGTTGGCCACATATTAATCATGTTTTCGAGTGTGTGGATAAATATTCAGACACCACGGCTTGGTATGCACTATCAGGTATACTCTCCAAAGCTAAGTTAGTTGGCAAGTAATTTGCTGATGTAATCCGTGCTAAAAATCAATATCATATATATATATACACAGAGTGATGCATTTTGGCACACCTGAATATCTCAAAGATCCCTATTCAAGTTCAATATCATATGTGTATATATACAAGATAAAGCATTTAAGTTGGCACACCTGAAAAAAAAATTATATACATATATATATATATAAAGGCATTTTAGGAAAAAAGTTTTAAAAAAAGTGTTACGTTTACGTTTATTTACACGATTTACGTATTTAATAAAACTAATTTTAAATATTTTACCTATTTTGATTATTCGTTTGAGACGTGGCGGTTAAAGCTCTATACAACAATCTTCTTTTCAAATAAAAATTAAGTTGTGCAGTTATATAGCTTTTGAATTTTCATATTGCTTTGCTTTTTTTATATAAATAACTTTTATTTCATTCTAAATTATTTTAAATAAATTTTTCTATTTTATCAATTTATTATATTTAACACAAAAATCGGATCTTTATTAAAAATCGAAAGAATATGAATTTTTCTCTAACTGGAACCAGAAGACGAACCTTTAAATACTTACTAGAAGAACCAGAACCAGAATCCTAAAATACTTACCAGAGGAATCATAACTGGATCTTAAATACTTACTGTAATAATCAGATTTGGAACCAGAACGAGAACCTTAAAAAAACATACTGGAAGAATCATAGCCGGAACCAGAACTGATGCATATTTTAGTTTGACATTCTGGCCCCAATACATGTTATTTAGACTCCATTTACCCTGAAAATTAGCAAGATTACCTTGCACGTCCCTCTATGGTGTAACTTATTATAATATTAGGCTATAGTGTAATCCATCATAGATATACTGCTCCCTTTCAGTGTAAACGGACGGTGCAACGAATTTATTTACACTACTTGATAAGTTATTAGTTTTAAACTATCCGCATGACAATATTAATTATTTTTGTAGTACACACACACACATATATATATATATATATTAAAACCTTATGATAATTAGTGTTTATTAATTTAATACGTTTAACACACTAATCAAGCTTATAATATGATTCTCCTTGGTATAATATTTCAATGTCGTCGTCACATGATTAGCATTTTATATTCACCACCTCCGCCATCCCCTTCTTTCCTGCACCACAACACACTTACTTTTGAATAAGAACCCACGGAGATTTAATAAAGTCATCGTCCTTGTTAAAGTGTATTCTATTTAATGCATGAAGGTGTTGTTTACTTAATTATTAATAGTAGACATTTATTATAATTTGCTTCAACAATATATCTCTTTATCTCTTTGCTTCTTAAAATAATTTCCTCAGTATAGAGATTATCAATGTCCAACAGCCACAAAGAAAAAAAAATTGATACTTGTAAAAGAGGGAACAAATTACCAGACAAAGCTTAAAAATTGATTTTTTGTAAGCTTTTACCATCTCTTTGTCAAGGTTGGATGTAAGGGAGGTGAGATAGGGCAGGTGTTCTTTGCAATTTTTATGTCAAAACATATTTTTGTTCAAAATAATTCAAATATTGCTCCAGTAAATAAAAAGAGTATAATTTCTTCAAGTGGTGATATGATATCAACATTTGTTGAATATCTGTCAAGTATGTCCTAGAATTTAATGACAACTGGTTTTCTTCATTTAAATTTTTTTTCATCTAATGCCATTAAACTCATGACAGATTTTCAACAACTGATATCACCATGTGAAGAACATTACTCTATGTTTTTACAGGAGCAATATTTTATTTATTATGGCCAAAAAATTGTGTCGCAATGCAAACTGCAAACTGCAAACTGCAAACTGCAAAGACATTTATTTTTCTCTCACGTCCCTGACATCCCCACCTTAACCGTGCGTGATAGAAGCCTTCCATGATATCATTTAATCTTGTCCAAAATATTATTATTATTTGCACCGCGTCTTACTACCCATTCGGGTTATACGCACTTACGCTAATGTGTAATGGTAGGGTGATTGTGATATGAAATGAAGGACCTAGAGTTTTTAACGTGGAATCCGAACCACGGTGGCGGCCTGGCATTCCCCACATTCACAAGATGTCTTGTCAGAGGTGAAGGAAGGGTTTGGAAATCAGATAAATCTGTGCCGGGACCGAGGATTGAATCCCGGCCGCCAGCACAGAAGTCTGACACCTTACCCCTAGACCACCCGGTCACCTTGTCCAAAATAAAATGACACAATAATAATTGTAATTATACTATTTTTAATCCATAATTTTAACTATAGGAATTGTGTATGGAAGAAAGATATGTTCAAAGGAAATTCAACCGTGTTTTATCGGCGGGAGATTGGTAAACCACTGGTAAAACAACACTCTCAGGCCACTTGGTCTGTATTCGGAGACTAACTCTCCCATCACGAGCAAAACCGATTGGATGTGACTGTAATTTAGACCAATTAACAACAATATGGGTGATTCCCAATTTATTTTGATAGAATCATGGCGTTGTCGAATGTTTTTCAGTTTCTACATAGTGCGAACCCAGATTAGTTATTTCATAATTTACTATTGGTTTGGCAGCAATTATCTATTAACTCTTGGTTAGTGTAAAATATACATAAATAATAATGAATGTGCTATAAATAATACTATCAAGAATAATGTAAATGTCCCTAACATGCCAGAGTATTTAGTATCCGGGACATTGAATTAACATTTCTATCAATTAATTTAAAACCTCTAGTCATAATTTGAACAATAATATCTGCAGAAGTAGATAAAGTTTAAAACTGTTTGCAATATTAGCCACATAATTTCTTCTAGCCATATATTACTTAATTTTGTTTAATTAGAACTAAAATGTTCAATAAAAACAAAGCTATATTAATATTAGGGTCACAAAATTCAAATTCATGTTTGGATTGGATATTTTTTTTCTAAAAATTAAATACTATGAAATATTATGGGATTCAATTTAAAGTAATAAAAAACATAATTATGATGATTTGTTTGAACCAAACCATGATCGGGAATCATGCAATACCCAATCCTTGTGTTAGGGTATTTGATTTAGTTTCCATTTATCAGTTTTTTGATGATATATTTATCACTTTTAGGCTATTATTTTCTGAGTATTGATGAATAGTGGATGCACCGAAACACCAGTATGTGAATCTAATGCCTAGCAACTCTTCACTTAAAGTACGTGGCCGGTATTTGAATTAGGGACTCTTAAGCCTCGAAGATATTGAGGAATAGTTCAATTTAGTTTCACAGCAAAGGTGATGGTCATGAATCACTATTATGTAATGATCCTTAGAAGACACACTATCATAAACATTATACAGAAAAAAATGTTACATATATTGTCTTTTTATTAGTAATATGTAGTAAGAATGAATGCATTTCTAAAAAAAAAAATTATTTTTCGGTTTATTGATGTATTAATTTCTAGAATTTCGAGTGTGTTTGTCTTCTAGGGCTAGCCGCAGCTTACATTAACTAATCTTACGTCACAGGATAAATAATTTTAATATTTTTTTAGGAAATCCACCAATATAATGTTTGAGGAAAATTTGTAAAACCACTACTAGAAATAATTTCATTCTAAGTGTTTTCAAATGATATCAAGGCCCAGCCTCTCAATATTGTCGGAAGTACAAATTACTATAATTGTCCTTAAGGCTAACAATTTTAATAAGGCCATTAACTTTCGATAAGCTTAGTTTACAAATTATTCTGAGATATTTAAAAACTACACTACGCTCTAGTATATTATATATTTTATCAGCTATCAAATTACAACTTAAAATATAAGTGACCCCCACTTCAGTGGCTGCGTGGTCTAAGGCGGTACTCTCACAATAGGCTAGACTGCCGAGGATGGGGAGATTAGGGTTTGATTCCAGTCAGGTGCAATGAGGGTGGTTTTTCCTAAATGGCTTTCTACATTCCCTCCACGCAAATGTGGGTGCGATTTCATTAGCTTAAACTTTCCTAATCCCTACCATTTAAACGTAATTAGTAAATAGGCGTATAGCCCGAACGGTTGGGAAGACGTGGTATATATATATAGAAGTGTGTGTGTTTGTGTGTATTAAAGAGTGTCCAATTAACTAAATATTATAACCTCCTTTACATATTCAAATCACTTTTTTCAGATTGGTTTGTAATGAATTTCTTTAGATTCTTACTAAAGTAACCCCATAATTTTTTCATAATATATTATTCATCTTGCGATAATTTACTTTGGTTATAGGTAATGTACGAGATGTCTCTGTTGCGTTATATATGTTAGTAATCACAAGAGCTCAACCAGACATAGAAAATAATCATTGTCATTTATATTTAGCCCTATCTTCCACTAAGGTTGGTAACCCATAAACTCTTAATCCGATGAACCAACCACTTCAGAATGGGCCATCAAAGTCTGGGGGAAAATACCCCAATAGTTTCACTTCATTGCCCGTCCAAAAGAAAGTGGCAGTTACCCTCTTACGGTAGCGCAAAGAAACGTAGACAAGAGAAATTAGGCGGGAAGATAGAAGGAAGAGGTGTAAAGCAGGAGGGGAGTCTACACCTGGGAGAAAGAATATCTCATACTCCAACATAGTCCTACTTTGATCGAAATTAACTATTACTATAAATGGATATTTAATATTTTAACTTGTTTTGTGTTTTTAAAGAAAAATTACCCCATTAGAATGTCATATGAATGAAATAGGTATGACCTTTTAAATGGGGTATATTGTTTCTATCAATGCTAGAGAATGTCTACAAACACTAACTTAAAAGAAGAGGGTGTTTTGGTATATAACCTATTAAAGTGATTGAGGAAAAATCTTAATAAGTATATGATTACTTAGCTACCTTAGTCTTACAGACTATGGAACTTACTGAAGTATCAAGGATCAAAGTTTCTTGTGAAGAAATTAATTACGGGAAATTAGCCTCTTTACCAACAAACGGGCGTGGATTCAAGGAGGGTCAAAGGGTCAGTTTTTTTAGCACTGCGTCTTACTACCCGTTCGTGTTATACGCTTTAAGTTCTAATTACGCTAATGGATTAGGAATTGTGAAGGTAGAATTAGAGGAAGGGAACCCGCATTTGCGTGGAGGGAGAGTGGAAAACCATTTAGAAAAAACCACCCCCAGTTCACCCAACCGAGATTCTAACCTCAATCTCACCGTCCTCAGCAATCGAGCTCAACACGACACGCGCGTTAGCCAACTACGCCACCAAGGCGGGTTAAAGGGTCAGTTAACACCCCCTGTGAAGGTTAGAAAATTAATACAAAATACAATATTAAAGTTCAAATTTTAGAAAGAAAATATGACACAGATAATATATAATACAAATTTTTCTTTTATCTTTTAACGCGCAGACACCTCTTAGGCCGGGTCCAAATGTGCGTTATTCGTCCACGTTTATTCATTGTTTGATATGACTCACACAAATGTGGAAAAAATATTGTCTTTCATTTACGAATATTTGTCGAGTATAGTGAGTACGAACATTGTTCTGCACAGAGACGATAGACTACCACACATCAAAGAAGACTAATAATCACCTGAGAGCAGTTCATCCACGAGTACCGAATTTAGAGTATGTGTGGACAGCAGGAGGGACGGAACTGTGGGGGGACTCTGACCCCCTGGAAATAATTTGCCACTCCTGGAATAAATTCCCCCCTAGATATATTTCAAGTCCTCTGATATTGTCGAATATGAAGCTGAAAGATGGCCTTAAATCAAACTCCAAATGACTTCTAGATGCATTATATTGTCAAAAGTTTACCGGAGAAAACCATTTCAACTAACTAACTAGACTAAAGGCATCTAACTTGCAGAAAAAGTCAGGGGAGGAAAGCTCTAAATAGCTTCTATGTGCATGTAATTTTGAAGCGTTTTTAGGCAAGGACCATCCCAAATAGCCTAGTTTCTGAAATATTTTAATTTTTAAAATTTTGTTGGTGGAAGACAACTTCAAAGATTATCTTTTAAAGGTATCTAACTATCGTAAAAAATTAAGGTGAAAATCATTCTAAATAGTTTCGAGGGGAATCTAAATTTCAAAAATTTCTAGGTGAGGAACACTTTAAATGGCTTATAAAAGAATCTAATAAAAAAAAATCATGATGAATCCTCTAAAGTGAACCATTTTTCAAAAAATTGTTGAAGGAGGAACACTCAATATTGTTTTTAAAAACTACCTGGTTTTAAAATACTGGAGAGGATGACCACGTTTTAAAACATTCCTAATATCAAATAAGAATGAAAAACTATTAAATGACTTTAAACATAACTATAACATTGTAAGTAACTATGTTATTTGTAATTATGAGCCCCCTATGAAAATGATCTGGATCCGCCCATGCCAACAAATATGATATTTTCAAAAGTCATCAATTTAATCTTTAGGTTAAAATAAGAAATACATAATTTGGAAAAGATGTCACTTTTACTGAAGAGACTTAGATGACTATACTTTATATAAACATCGTTGAAACTTAAATACATTCTAATTTGGAGATTTATAATAACGAGTAAAGCTACTTGCCATCAAAGTACCTCAATAGTAACAATTTAAATTGGCTTTTATATAATACATCTTTAAAGACCTCTTTAAAGAATAATCATGATCTTATAAACCATACGATATTTAATCAAATAAATTATTAATAAAGCGAAATATTAAGTAATATTAAAACAATATTAGTGTTTATATTAATAAGATTATTAAGATTATTATTATTATCATATTTATTATTATTACTATTATTTAAAACTTCCTTGACTATACTGATCCTCGACCTAATCTCCTTGGTTCAGTGGCATCCTTGGTCAGCAAATTTCTCAGGTACTAAATTTAACTGTTCTATGATTTACAACTCCTGGTTTCCAAATTTGATCTTAAGCATTTCTTCAGTTTTTTTTTAAATCACCATAAATTTTGAGTATTTAATGTTGATCACCATGTCATATATTCTCACTATCTTTACCAGCTTGTCCATCATTTCCTGTAATTCTTCTATATTTTTTGCCAGAAATGCTTGCTAATCTTCGTATTTTTTTGTGTAATGACGTGTCCTCCTATTCTGAAAATACCACGTACCTTCAGGGCTTCCCTGAAAAGCCACTCTCCACACAAGTTAAACGCACTGGGTGACGAACAGCATCCGTGCCTCAATACTCCTCCTATTATTACGCTATGGGTATCTCCATCATTCAGTCTCACCTTTACTCACAGTCCCAAGTCCAAGTTTCCAACTATCCTTCTTTCCCTCAAGTTGATGACAGTCCTCTTGAATATTTCCATTAGCTTCTTTCACTTCCACTATCGAACGCCTTTTGGCCCGTCTATGAAATTAATGTAAACCTGTTCCTTGACTTCCAGGACTATGTCTGTAATTATTATCGGCATCAATGTGACATATCTGGTTCCCTTACCTTTTAAGAATCCAAATTCTTCCATCACACTTTCTATTTGATATTCCAGATGCCTGTTGAGTATTCTTGCCCCTATCTTCCCCACATGGATGATGAGACTGATTTACCTGTAATCGCTGCATTTCTTGGCTGGTTTCTTCTTTTTAGAGCTCCTTTGGTTACATCCCTGTGACCTTTTACTCTTTCGTAGATCTTATTTATAAGTTTTGTCAGCGCCAATAATCAGTTGTTTCCCAATTACTTCCAAAGGTCAGCTGATGTGTCTTCATCTCCAGCAGCTTTCCTTATTTGCATGTCCTTTTTAACTCTCTCCACTTCACTATTTAAAATTCTGAGTCATTTTTCGTCTTCCTCTACCTCAGCACCTGCTATATTTTGTCTTTGTCGTAAAGTTTTTATATATATTTTTCCCAAATAGTAAGAACCTATTTATGATCCGCCATCATCTGCCTTTGAGGTTTTCTATTCCTACTGTTCGCACACCTTTGTTTTATTATTTCCCACTTCTTTTGCTTTCTGGTATATGAGGTCATACCTTACATTTCTTTACAGTTATATAAATTGGAACTGTAAGCTCTATACCAAATTTAGTGTAATAATCATTCTTACTTTTAAAAAATGCGTATTTAATTTAATAATAATACATATAAACAAACATAGTCCCTACCTACATACTTAATCACGCCATTCCCTTACGGGGTGGACAAGAAACCATGCATCTAGCTCAAAAAACCACTCCTTAACTAGTCCATCCTCACTAACTTTCTCCACACATTCGTTGCATATTCCCTTCGATTTAACAACATCCATACACCAAGCTTTGCATGCTCATCTATTCTTAAAATTCTACCGGTGACCTGGCTGTCTAGGGGTAAGGTGTCGGACTTCTGTGCTGCAGTCCGGGGTTCAATCCTCGGTCCCGGCACAAATTTATCTGATTACCAAACCCTTCTTTCACCTCTGACAAGACATCTTGTTAATGTGGGTAATGCCAGGCCTCCACCGTGGTTTGGATTCTACGTTAAACTGTAGGTCCTCCATTTCATCTCACAATAACCCTACCATTACACATTAGCGTAAATGCGTATAACCCGAACGGGTAGCAAGACGCGGTGCTAATAATAATCTTAAAATTCTAAATCTTTCTCTTTAACACACATTTGTCCACCACATTTTGCAATATATTACGGGTCTTACTCCTTTCTTTCTATCCACACACTCATATATTTGGTTCGTTACTTAATCCACACCCATCCTCTCAACATGCCCAAAGCAACGTAACACTCTTCTTTCACAATAACCTATTGGACACCCTTTCAAACCTCACTCCTTCAGCTCCCATTTATTACTGACTTGGTCAATACGAGTTTTTACACAATCATTTCCTACATATCTGATTCCAACCTCAATCACATTGGTTTTATGTTTCTAATGAAATACCACACGTCACATCATTAAAACAATGTTAGCGTTAACACACCTTTATATAATGCCACATTTTCCTATTTCGATACTACTTCATTCTTTGCAATAATCCATATACATCCAACTACTTTCCGAGATATTCACCCGTCTATCAATTTCACCAATTTTTCATCAATTTTAACAGAACATTCTGCCAAGATACACAAAATCATTCTTTTGTTTTAACATATTTTCATTCATATTAAGTTTAAAATCATTTCCTGATCCGTCCTTTTTCAAAAACTATCACACTAAATTTGGATACATTTATAAGAAAATTGGTTCTTCATGTTGCTGCATTCAAAATATTTAATGCAATCTGCAATTAATGTTGATTCTCAGCCATTAATATGGTTTAATCTGCACCAAAAGCACTCTCACAATCACATTGTGCATTTATACACCAACCGCGCCTTCACGAGCATCCCTCATAGGTTTATAAATGAATACATTAGGCAACAATAGAAACATAACAAAACCAGACACAACTGAGATTCTAACCCCGATCCCTGTCATCAATAGACCACTCTAACACGAGAGTAACGCCTCAGATTGTACAGCCACTGAACTAATTCGTTTCTTCACTGTAAATGTGTTTATTTTTATTGCTGAAGGTTAATAATGCTCTATATCTATTATTCTGAGTTCATAGCCAACGAGCATGCATATTTTATAGACGTATGTTCAAATTCAAAATTTAAATATACATGGTTACATCTCTAAAATTTAGATATATAAAGCAAATAGTACACATCCATAAACACATTAAACTGTAGCTATTTTAGCTTAACTAACTGATTCTAGGCCGTGCAATCACCATAAATAAGTCGCGTTGGCAGTTTCTGATTCAGGTGGAAGTGAACTTGAGATATTATATATTAGAGCATGGGTTGACATTTTTTTTTATATCATGGGCCGTATGGCTTTAAAACTAAATCTGGTGGGTCGGTTTGAAGTAATATTGATCAAAAATTCCAACCTAATATTTAATATAGTAATTAGTTATTAGTATATTTCTATTAACAACAATTATTTGACTGATAAATCTTTAAAGGGCCGAATAAAATGATTTGGTGGTCTGTAGGTTGCCAACCGCTGTTTTAGAGATGGTCCACTAAATTCCTCCCTTGAGTGGGTACAGTTTCTGAAATAATCAGTGCTCATGCTAAAGCTATGGTACATTTTATTCACTATTGATTATTAATAATGTGTACAGAGATTTGTCTGTTATCTAGGAGATGTGTGGTCATCATCCCTTCAATATTTACATACAAAATTGATTAAATAATTAATATTGATTCCTTTACAAATTAACATAAACTCAATGTTAGTTAAATATTATTAATTTATAAAGTATTTTACTTTAACTTTTATTTATTGACAGTGCACCAGTAAAATAAAGAACCTTTTTAATTTTTTTTTGTAATGCATTATACTTCTTTAAAAACGAGGTCATAAAGTGCCTAATCAATTACGTTAGATATTTTCTTGATAATTACTAGTCTTTTCATGTAAAGAATAATTAGGTATGTTTTATTACAATTGCAAATGCAGACATCAAAACTAATTTTCACTTAGAGAGTGTAGAAGTCTTACCTTGATAGATTACAAGATGGTCTTATCTTATTGGCTACACAATATTGGAATCAAGCAAGGTAATCTTGATAACTTTCAGGGTAAACCAGGTGCACATAGAGGTCTGGCACTAAAAAATTCTGATGAGGACTGGTGTCGTTTCATTTTTTGTAACATCCTATAAGGTTTTAGATAATAATAAAAAACACATACCTTAATACATTATATTATTATCATTATTATTGAATCAATATTATTAAATAAATATTTGAATAATAATGTATTTTTTAAATTCCGTTAAAAAACAAATTACAATAATTTTAAAACTGTTACAAAAACATAGCTTATTATTAGAAAAAATTAATACAGTGGTAATTGATAAATACAAAACTACATTACCTAAAACCTTTTAGACTAATTACAAAATAATTAACAATATTAAAAATAATATTTTGAATTAGGACGTATTTTTTACATAGAATAACATTAAAAACAAGAATATTTCAAACAGTTACTTAAATTTTTGTTAAAAAAAGACTTTTCTTCCTTGAGTTTCTTCCTTAAATTTGTATTTCTATGTATAGTAGTGACCGCACATGAATAACAACTACAGCAAACTAAAGAAATGTTATAAAACTTTCTGGCACGTGATAGAACAATCATGACCCATGCAATGTAAACAAACGGTGGCAGTGAGACATATGTATGACTTAACGTTTGGTGCCATTGGGTATTCACAACATTCCTGCGTGGCGGCAGTTACAACTCCCGTATCTCAGAAAATAAACCTTTTTTGAATGTCTGGTGACATCATACCTAAGCAGCAGGAACTAATTGAAAAATACTAGGAGGGGCTCCGAACTAATTACCTTTAATTAAAAAAACGACAGAGCTGTTGCGATAATGCAACAGCGTCAGTCACAGAACGATAAAGGATATCTGCTTTTACGAATAAATAATAGGGTTTTAAATATTTTAATTTTTTTCCTCTGACAGCCGACAGCCGGCTTTAAATTAACCCACTGTACAGTTTATCTGATGAGCTGTTCGAATCCCAATCACGGTATTTACATGATGCGTATTGAACTATTAAAAATACTAGCTTTAGGTTGCATTCACAATAGTAAGTCGCTTAATTAAGAAACTCACCTTACATATCAAAGAGTTATTAGATTACACGAAGTGAATTTAATATTATTACCCGTTTATGCTATCTGAATATACACACTACAGAGTTTGTTCAAATTTAATTTAGTCTTTATATATTCTAAATTTAACAATTGACAGTAAAATAGTTAAACTAATTTACAGTCATTTTTTGAAGTACTTTCATCATTCTGAATACATTTGTTCTAGGGTTTGGTAATTTTTTATATTCCAGTCATGAAACAATATTTTGTTTGGTGTTGAGACTATATCCGTATTACTTCTTTACCACAATTTTTTACCTGCATGTATTGACTCCTGAATTTAATTTTGGTTGTTCCAACAAAAGAAAGTAACAGGGTGACAAATCAGGAACCATAGGAGTATGGATTCGAAAGTCACACCTCTCTTCAATTAGTATGCTTACTGCGTGTTTCATTAACTTTGTATGGGCAGGATTGACGTGGAAAAAACAAACACTTTTGAAAATAAGACAAAGTCACTTCTTCGTCCGTGCAAATCCCAGTGTTTCAGATAATACTTAGTACCGCATCTTACTACCCATTTGGATTATACGCTTAAGTACTAATTATACTAATGGGTTAGGAATTATACAATTTAATATATAGGAGGCTAACCCATATTTATGTGGAAGCATAGTGGAAATACATTTAGGATAAATCACCCCCAGTTCATCAAAGCGAGATTCGAACTTCGATCTCCCCGTCATCATCAGTCTAGCTCAACACGAAACTAGCGTGTTATTTAACTACGCCACTGAGGCGGGTGTGTTTATAGAGATCGGTGAAGTAAGTAGCATCAATTGTAAAACTTTGTTCCTAAAATTCCACTTTGGCAAAACATTTAGCATATCAAAATCACGAAGGTTGATTTCAAGATCCTGATCTTTCTTCATGGAGGGGAATTTGTTTTTCTCTCATCTATACCAGCACGCTTTCTTTTAGGAGTAAGGTGATGAACCCATATTGTCACAAAGACTGTCCTGGTACAATTCACAACGTTATTCCCTTCACATTGAGATCAATTTTTTAGAAATTTAGAAATTAGAGCTAACACAATCTTACTCTCTGGAAATAACTTTTTGAGTATAAAATAAATCACATTACTTCCATCTTATTTCATTTTAATTGTTCGTGGTCAAAGTTTGATTTAACAAAATTTTTAAAATGTTTACTTGATTTTTTTAGGAACACTATGTAGGTTTAATAAATTCTAATTAATGATAAGTAGTTTTTAAAGTTAGTAGTTTTTTCATGCTCTTTGAAACAATAAAAATACTTTTATTTAAGTTTACAGAAAATAACCCACTTCTTTGTTGGCTATTTATGGGCACCGGTAATTCAATCAATATTAATAATAAATGGCTCAAACATTGTTGATGATCGATATTCATGACTAAATTTTAATTATTTGGCATATTTAATTAAATAAATCTTCATTTTATCTAATCTAAATGCACCAAATAATCAAAGGTTTACATAATGCAAAAATATTTTATTTTACAATCACGTGATCTTATGCATAAGCCTCAATATTAAACAGGGTGTCCAGCCAAACTAAATCTTAAAATTCCCTGACTTTTCCAGGGATTCCAAAGCCAATTTCCAACTTTTCTAGTAATTATATTATAAATATTATTGTATTAAGATCTCAACTTAATGTAATATTTTTGTAGGCACATACATATACATTTTGAAATTGTAACACTCTTTGAAGGGGTTAAAGAATGTCAGACTAAAGCAATATGTCGTTGGGTCGTGCATTCTAAGTTAGCATTGAGTTAGATCATATTGAGACAATAAAATATCGTCCTACATGGGCTAGTAAACTAATGACACAACTTTGGGTAAATACACGATAGTGGTGTGGAAAGATTATATGAAAATCCCATGTTGACTTTAGAATTGAGATAAGTATATTCAAAATTGGCAGCTGTACTAAAATAAATTCGCAGTGAATAAAAATGTTTTTGACAGTTATTTTTATTGTCAATGAAAGTAGCGTAGGCCTATTATTTTAGTGACTATGTGAAAATTCCAGAAATTGGTTCAAATTTACAGACTTTTCCATTACTCTTCCCTGACTTTTCCCTGATTTCCAGGTCTTTCAGGCTTTTGGAAACCCTGTTAAATATAAATATTAATATATCTTTTAAGCTTTCTTATCTAACTCATTCTCGTTTCCTATTACTTAAAATACTGCTGTTTTCAAACAAGTGAATAATATTTCTCAAGAAAAGATAGTTAATTAATTTTTATTAGTTTAGAAATGACAACTGGACAGTGTAATTGATCCCTTGACTCTTGTCTTAGCTTAACACTGCAAATATTTCATTTCTAAATCCCAACTAAAGAATACAAATTAAATACATGATTTGGCAAAACAATATTTTAAAATTGAAATATCTTCTAAACATGTAATGTAATTTGTAAAAATGTTTACATCCATTCTTAACAGAGATTACGTATTTCCTAAAGATGAAACATATGAAAGTAATCTTCAAAATGTTCACAATATATTCATAACGTCTGAAATAGTTGTTACAACGCTTTATTTCAAGGGCTATTTTAAATTTTACTTGACAAATCCTCTACCGATTTTATAATATCTATGTTAGAATTAATACAAAGTGGTAATGAATGCGTCTTAGCATATCAGAGCTTATGGATTTCTTACTTAAGTTTTTCTAAAGTGTTTAACTCCATCCATTAAACATGTGACTTTACTTCCCATTATAGTATTACATTGACTCAAATGATTCTATGAATTATAAAATCTATGCATTTGCTTTATAAAATATATGATCATGTTAAAATGGACTAAAGTTTATTTATTTATTTTATAATTAGCGGTAAACTGAAAATAGTCTGTTTATAATCACCAGAATAAATAGTTAATTGATTCAAGTGAATTCTATAAATATTTAAATAATGAGTAAATTGATTACACTTTGTAATCTTTAAAATCAATAGGAAATTAATTAGAATGTGTTTATATATTTGAAATCCGTGGGAAACTAATTACATTTTTTTAATAACTTTGATTTTCATTTATAACCTCGCGTCTTAATACCCGTTTGGGCTATATACATATGTATTAATTAATTTAATGAGTTAGGTATGAGCAAGGTTGAATTTCATTAAGTCTACTCTCATTTACATAGAGGGAGAGTGGAAAACCATTTAGTAAAAAAAACTTGATTGCGCCTGAACATGATTCGAACGCCAATCTCCCTATTACCGACAATCCAGTCTATAGCGATAGTGGACAATTTGACCACTGGGCCAGGTGATCTTTAAAATACCTGATAAACTGTTTACAAATTTAAAATCCAACGAATTATTAGAAAATTAATTACAGTAGATTTCTAAACACAATAACAAATGGGAAATAGATTAATATGTATTCGCTTACCATAACAAATTGTAAATTTATATTCAATATAAACTTACTACAGTGTTTTTAGAAGCACTCGACTCGATGAAAAATGAATTACTGTGTTTGTGAACTCTCAATCCGAAACTGAAAGCAGTATTATTCAAAATATAAAAAACAATAAAAAATTCTCCTATTGGTTGACTTAATCAAATCCCATATTTACATTTATATTATGTTATTGTTTGAGAACATTTCAAAAAGGTTTAGTATTAATCTTTTATATAAAGTGATTACACATCCACGATTGACTTTATGGGCCATCTTTTATTTGCAGTAACAATCGTGAGACAAACTCAACGTCAAAACTGAAGTGCCGTACATTATAACACTAATGGGGTACGTACAAGGCAGGAAGATAGTAAATAAATATAACGTTATTTCTGTAGAAAGAATAGAAAGCAATTTAAGAAAAACAAAACCTAAAACATTCTATCAGGACTCACCGACACAGGAAAGCTAGACTAGACCCCGACATTCCGTATACGTACATATTCATATTTTTTAACAATTCCTTTTATAATGTTCAGTATTTTGACTAACAGAATGAAAGAAAATTTAAAATATGGTATAATTTACAACTAATACAATTTAATTAATGAATACATAAACGTGCTTTGGGGATCAAATGGTATAAGACGTCACTCTGACTAAAGACTGGAGTGCCGATGATATCTGAATTCGAATCCCCAGTCGGTTCAACAGGGTTTGTTTAATCATATTTCTCTAAATTCTACATGCCTAGAACCTAATACTCTTACTCAATTATTACATATACGTATAGCCTAATTGGTAGTTAGATGTGGTGCAAAAAAAAAAAAAGACTGACATATGAAAGCTTTAAAATGTTGTTCCTAAAAAGCTGACAAGTTTCTATTCCCATGCTGGCTTTGTGCGCAGAAGCACTGAATCAGCCCACTTCTTCTTTGTCTTTGGATCTATCTAGATAAAAACTAAGTTGATTAGGCTTATCTATTTTTTCGAGAATAATAAATTACCGATTTATTCATTTCAGGATGGATTTAAGGTGTCAGTTTTTGTGGAAGATGGTGAAGTAATTATGATCAAAAGTCTAATATAGGTACATTTATAATTTCTTCCAAAGTGCAATAACTTCTTTTTATAAAATGAAAGCATTTTCTTTGCAGATTATTATTTCAAAGTTATCAATATTAAATATCTAGGCCCCAGTTTTTGTGTAGTTTTCATTAGTCGAAGAATGTAAGGACACTATTGAAACAGGGTTCCTGATGATGTCATAATGAAATTAATGAGGTCTATAATAGATGGTATTTAGCTGAAGATCTATCCGAAAATCCATTTTCAATGCAAAGGCATTTTATAAAATTAATTTATATTTACGACCAACATTTGTAGCATCTTACGTTTTTATTTGTGTTATTTTATATATATCCTTAGTATTTTCAAAACTGACAGTCCAATATCATATGACTTTGACGTAGAAATACATTAAAGTAGCTCAAGTATGTTTTTTTATTTGTTAGAAAAGGTCCTTCCTATGAATATTGGTTTGTATGAACGCTGCACTTTGTCAGCTAAAAAATTGACTTGGGTATTTTTTCACCTGGGTACGACACACACACACACACACACACACGCAAACACACACATACACACACATATTTTTTTTTTTAAATGGGTTTTCTGCCTACATAATCTAGGACGTTTATCATAAAAAGTATCATGTATTGGTTTTGCCGTGTAATATGAAAGCGTCTCATTATTATGTAAATCTCTAGAAATTAAGTAAGGTCATTTATGTAGCCTCAATACATGGATTACAGTTTCTACACTTTACACTTATCTAATACATTTGGATGGTTACCCTCCCAGCATTTACAATTTCACCAAGTTTTTACATATGTGGTGAAGCAGGACAAAATATATTTTTTCTGGTTCACATTTTAATTTTAATTTACCCTATTGAAGTAGTAATTACTAAAATGTAGGTGTCAATTGTAAAGAGCTAAAAACCAATTCTACATTTTCTTTGTTTAATTATAGTTCATAAAATAGCTTTATAAAAATTAATATTTAAAAACTTGTCATTAATATTTTAAACACACGCTTCGGTGGCTGTGTGGTCTAAAGCGCTTCTCTTGCAGTAGACTAGACTGCCGATGACGGGGAGATCGAGGTTTAAATTTTGGTCGTGTGTAATGAGGGTGACTTTTACAAAATGGTTTTGCATCTCCCCCAATACAAATGGGGGAACACTTTCTCTAAATATAGCCATCCCAATCCCTAAAATCATTAGCTTAGTTAGTAAATAGGTGTACAACCCAAACCCAATCCAAACGCGGTGCTAAACAAAAATTGTATATCTTAAATAACTTTAAAAAAACTTATATTTAACCATTTTTACTGCAATAGGTTTTCGTGATATCATGGGTTTTGGCGCACACATAAAATTATAATTTCTGTTGTTTAGTTGTATAGTATTTATTTAATCAAAATACTTACTAAAAGTATTTTTAATGTTCGAATAAATCTATTAACTATCCAACTATATTGATATCAACTTTCTGTTAAAAAAATATAAATACTTTAAGCGAGTGTGTGTCATTAATAAGTAGATTAAAGTCGCTACTTTTAAATCCTTAGAATAAGCATGAAGTAGAGCAATGTCTCAAAACATTATTTTTATATATTCTTAATCGAAAGATAAATCAGATAATATATAATAATAATAATAATATATATTAAGTATGGTTTGGAAATTGATTCAATACATATGCCATATTTGATAAGTGTTATTGATAAAGGTTTGCCCTAGACCCCAATATTCCAGCTGTTCAATTATTTGTACAACAGTTCGACAATGATACGCTATAATCCTCATTTTGCCATTAGAAACGTACGGAAATTTGCTCTTAAATATCTACATTCTACACCCAATAGGGACTCACGTTTGAGCTACTACGCAGCTACTATGAGCTATTTACCCATTCTTCCGTTTATGGTTTGATCCATGTGGCTTCCAAATGGCAACGGTGTACAAGAGATACTCATCCAACATACCCTAGGTGGCTAGGTCCTCCATTGAGATCAGGTTAACGAGCGACACCTTCCCTAAAGTGCCATGAAAAATAGAAGTGAGAGAGCTTCACCTCTTTAACACCAGGTGATGTGATCAATGTGTCAACGCTTATTGGGCCAACAAAATCAATGGCACGCCTAAAAGCTTAATTTAGGGTTGGTGGGTAGGTGGAGCGAGAGTATACATAATATTTTTAAAAAAAATATTCCTTGAATATAAAACAAAAATTAGGAGCACTCTTTAATTTGTATTGTAAATGACTCTTTAAATATCAATTTGGTAGACTGATTTTATAAACTAGCTCCTGCTTCGGTGACCGCATGCCTTAATGCTATAGACTTGACTGCCGATGACGGGATCACTGGTGTACGAAACCCTACCAGGTCTACTGAGAGTGGTTTTTCTTAAAAGGTTTTACACTCTTCCTCCACGTGAGTGTGGGTGCACTTCCCCTAAATTCAAGCTTCCCTATCCCTAACACACTTGCGTAATTAGTATATAAGCGAGTAGCCCGAGCATGTAGTAAGACCTGATGCTGATATATATATATATATATATATATACATACAGTTTATCCAATCGGGCATTCAATTGACCAATGAGCACTGTATTATAGTTGCAATTGATTTGTTTTAAGTTTTTATTAAATTACTGTTGTACTTAGAGCTAGGGGGTGAAATAAGGCATAGTCCCCCGTTCCCTCCACGTCTTCTATCTCACTCACTCTCTCTCTCTCTCTCTTGAAAGTATCAACCACAGGATGAAAGTCTAGTATGCACTTGCAAACATTTTACAAAAACTTTGTTTGCAAACATATGTAAATAATCTTGTTCTTTGAATGTTTTATTGGTGATTTTCGAAAACAGTTTGCTATATATTTAAAAACTGTTTGGAT
>JBCFYV010009882.1:37977431-37997357 GCA_039000515.1 Timema cristinae
GCAATAATTTTACCGATTGTTCTCTATGGGTGTGAAACGTGGTATCCTACCTTAGATGATGAAATACAAAATGTTGGGTGTTCGAAAACAAGGTGTTTAATAAGATATTTGGTCCAAAAAGAGATTAGTCTATTTATTAGGAGGGGGAGAAGGTTACATAATGATAATGCACTCATCACAAGATTTGGTTGGGATAATCAAGTCTCGTAGATTACGATGGGCGGGAAATACAGTGCGAATGGGATAATATAGAACAGTAGGCTATTCAGCGTATTGGTAACAAATTGAATGGGAAGAGACCATTGGGTGACCTAGACGCAGACAAGAAGTTAACATTTGAATGAACATGTAATAAATAGAGTGTAGTGAGGTGGACTGGATATAGTTAAAGACAGGGATAGGGGGCGTACTTTCATACGTGCGGGAATGGATTTCTAGTTTCTTATACCATAGAATTAGTATGGGACATAAGGTTATTCTTAAGAAAATTGGACTGTAGTTGCAGATTTCGCTTCAAGTTCGCGGAAAATAATAATAAACCATACCAACTAGGCAACATAAAATAAGAATCTTAAAAGAGGCATACCTTTTAAGATAAACTTGGTTTGTGATTTTAAAACTTTGTCAACTTGACGTCTTAAATGGCATGATCATTAGTGCAGGTAACTCCAAAAACAAGGTATATAAAAATCTTAGATCTAGTTTAGCTAGCTACGAATACTACTTAACAGATATGTTATTTTTACTTGTATATCAATTGTGAACCTGACGCCTTAGGCAGCGTTTCTACCAGTGTGGATATCCTCAAAACAAAATGGCCTAAGAATCTTAAACTTTTAATACGTACTGAGGAAAAAATTAATATTATATTTCCTTGGGTTTTTTCAACGTTTATATATTATATTACGAGCCTGAAGGTTTAGAGTTTGTGATTTTAAAAAGGTTGCTAGCACTGATCACTATCAGTATATGCTGTTTAATATAGTGGTTGTTCGTTTTCTAACCATCCAATGCCAGGAAATTTCAGCTTGTATAAAATATTTATAAATATAGAAGTATATATAATTAGATAAATAATTTAGATATTTATACATATCTAACTATATATATTTACAAACATTTATAAATAAATATATATATGTACTTAATATATAGTATTTAAGTGAGCTGAAGACAACACTAGTGGGCATGAAGACAAAAATGTCAGTCTTAACTAGTTTTCCTCTCATATATTCTGGTTTACAGCTCTCCCTCTAAGTAAATTCAAACATAATTATATCCTCTAAATGTTGTATTCCACGTCACTAACGTAACTACCATTTTTGTGTGGATATGCAAGCATAAAATACATATAATTTAAAATGATAGATCTTAAAATATATAGTGATATTAATTTTATAATATTTTTTAAATTTACAATACAAATTATTATATGAATTGAAGATTTTTTTTTATTCTTAAGAAATATATTTTTATTATATAGCTTATAACTCCATGTTTTTTATAAAATTACTGAAGTATATTTAGTTCATTTATATCTAATCAATAACCATGGAACAGCTTATGTTATTTGTTCGCTTGGCTTGGTTGGCAACCGTGCATCATATTGATCATATAAACTAAATGCTTGATTTGTTCAACACCTAACTGAAACAAAGGATTCTCTGACGCGAACTCAAACCTGAATTTACTGGGAGCTTAAGTTCTACCACAGATTAAAGGCCTTAGCAAAGTACCAAATTTTCCCATTTTGCTCTAACGCTTTGGAGTAGAAGCTCTTCACTAATCCAGCACTACCGCTTATTTAGTTTAAGACAATTTAAGTTGATTATTTTATCAAACACTGCCCCGTTATCACAAATTGTGCTGTATTTTGTATGTTCAAGTCAACAAAAGGATCTAGCATTTAAAAATTATTTACATTATAGAATGCTTCTTGGTAGAGGGGATTGTGAAGGAAACGCGCCCGCATTTGAGTTGAAAGATAGTGGGGAATCATTTAACAAAAGGTATATAAAAATACAACCGTCCTGGATTCACTCCCTTCTTACTACTGAAACTTAGTACTCTCTTGATGGAAATTGAAACCGGGACCCTTAGCTCAACTACCAGATATGCCACTGACTGAGCTAATGTAA
Source organism: Timema cristinae (assembly GCA_039000515.1). Taxonomy (NCBI): domain Eukaryota; kingdom Metazoa; phylum Arthropoda; class Insecta; order Phasmatodea; family Timematidae; genus Timema; species Timema cristinae. The sequence continues at coordinate 37,979,570 of JBCFYV010009882.1, forward strand.
ATTGACTGCTGTTATTTGGACCTTGTGGGGTGGGAACAAGTACAAAGTTGTCATTATCATATTGTCTAGTTTTCCAGCAACGGAGAAGTTGTTCAACTATAAAATGCATTACTATTAGTGTGATGGGGGCATTTAATGAGTAAAAATATATATAAATTAACCGAGACAGAAATGCAATACTTTATTTGGCAGTAGAAATAGACCATCAACTAAACAAAATCTGGTTTTATTTTAATTATGTACACCACGTCTATAATTCATAAAGGCTTTCTGAAGATTTATAACAAAGTTTAGAAATTAATATAGTAGAATTTGAAGGAATTGTGATTCTTAGTATTAAAATATTATAGTTTTGAAATATTTAATCTATCATAACATTTTTAGCACCTTGTATTACTACCCGTTAAGGCTTACAGTTATTTAATAATTACTCTAATGGAGTTCGAGATTAAGAAGGTTTTATTTACAGAAATTGTACCCGCATTTGCATAGAAGAAGAGTGATAAACCGTTTTAGAAAACCATCCTCGGTACACCCGACCAAGATTTGGGCCTAGATTGCCCCATCATCGGTAGTATAGTCTAGTGTGAAAGTATTGCCTTAGACCATGTGGCCACCGAAGCGAGCTAGTAATATATTTACAAATCATTAACATATCCATTCTTAGTATAATTTTTGTATTTAAATTATAAATTAAGATTAAATATATTTATATTTTATTGTCATAGGGAAAATAAGAATCCTTTATCTTGAGAATAAATGGCTAACACTGACAATGACACTTAGTATTTAACTGCATGATTCAAAAACAAAGGAGGAGGCTTTAAGATATTCAAAAATTTACAGCGAAATAAAAATAACTAAACCTCAGTAGGCCCATCTGATTTTCAAACCCCAACCTTCTCGTACTTTAGGACCATACTTGATGGTATTGACGTCTTTTTTCATGTGTTCACTGTTGTGGATATCATCTTAAATAATATATATAAGTATATATACTATTTTTTCATTACCGCATCCTATTACACGTTCGGGTTATATGCTTGAAATTTTTTTAAGCACAGCTTATTACTATCCGTTCGGGTTATACGCTAATGTACTAATTACGCTCATGGTTTTAGGGATTAGGAAGGTTATATTAATAATATGTGTACTCAAATTTGCGTAGAGGGAGAGTGGAAAAACATTTTGAATAAGCCACCCTCGGTACACACGGCCGAGATTCGAACATTGATCTCCCCTTCATCTACAGTCCATCCCACTGCAAACATAGTGCGTTAGACCACGCAGCCACCAAAGCAGGTTAAAATATTATTGTATTTATTTATGGGTCGATGTTGTTAACCTAATACTATATCTCTTGGAACTTGTGTTTTTGGCTATTTTCTAGGTAGGCTCCAGGTCATGCTAATTTTTTAATTAGTGTGCTTAGAAAATGTATCAAATAAAGCTAAAGTAGTTTAATCCATCGTGAGTCCTTTTGAGGAATGGTAGATTACGTCAGACAAAGGGAAGATGACTTTTAAAATGTGTTCACTTACTCCTGCCGCATTTGACCCGAGAATAACTTGAGTAGAAAGAGTCATTATACCCGCTTCAGTGGCTGAATGGTCTAAAACGCCTCTTTCTTTTTGGAGTGGACTGCTTGCTGATGACGGGAAGATCAGAGATCAAATCCTTGTTTGAACAACTGAGGGTGGATTTTACTTAGTGGTTTCCCCCTATCTTACCACGAATTTACAGGAATATCACCTCTAAAATTCCTACTTTCTTATCCTTTCGTCATTAGAGTAATTATCAGCGTATAGTCTGAACAGGTTGTAAGACATGATGATAGAAATAATAGTAATTTGATGCAAACTAGATACAAAGAGCTAATTATTACTAGAGGTGAGCTCTATATTGTCATTAAATTATGTGTTTTAACTGAGATCTAATTTTATAAGTATTTTAAAGTTCCTATAAAGCTAATCTCTACTAGAAAGTAGACGTATTGTGTCAATATAGTTTTTATATAATTATACATGTGGGTGGGAAGGGAGGGGTGAAGACGAGTATGGGTCTGTATGTATTTATATTAAAGGGTGGGAGGGTAATATAATAATAGGCAAAATCTATAAAATTAAACGTGTCTTTTGAGTAATAAAAATAATAAGGTTTAATGACGTTTGACGTCGATATGATTTACACCCCAGTGAAAATTTTAAGTCAAATAACTGTTTGATTAAATGTTGAATAATATACTAAAAGCATTATCTTATTCAAGTGTATATATATGTACATATATGTACATATATTCAAGTATATATATGTACATATATTCAAGTATATATATATTCAAGTATATATATGTACATATATGTGCATACAAATATATACATGTATATATGTATATGTACATATATGTACATACATATATACATGTATATATGTATATATATGCACATATATATGTGTGCGGACTCCACTTTGAATAGTCTATTGGTTCCAAGTGGAGCCCTTCAGTTTTTAAAGGGAGTCCAGCCATTCTCCCCAACCCTCACCTATCTTCTTCCATGAGTATCTGAAACTTCAGCACAAGATCATTAACCACATTTGGTGACCTACTCTCCCTATCTAATTGATCTATAGGCGTATTACTATTTACGCTTATGTGTTAGGGACGAGTGGGATTGATTTTAGAGGAGGTGCAACCGAATTTGAGTGGAGGAAGATTTTAAACCTATTTAGTTCAAACCACTCTCAATGCACCTGTTTGGGATTTGAACACCTACATCCCCGTAGTAAACATTACAGTAAATTGCATCAGTTACGCCATAGACTATTCAATTATTGAAACTGGTGTAATTTTACTAACGATTTAATATATTAGAGGCTAGCTCTGGTGTCATTGGTGTGGATGTGGTAATTAAACAAAGTGTAGTAAGGTAAATGGATAAGAAGAGTGTATTTTTTTAATAATATTATCCGGTAGTCCTTTGAAAAAGAATGCAAAACCGTTAAGTCAATAAAGCAATACTAGCATAGCTGGCCTCATAGCTAAGAACATGTCACACCCTCAGTATAAATTTAATTAGCTTTTTTTTTACAATTACGTATATAAATAGACTATTTTAACTATAGCATATAAGGAAATCCCTTTTTAAATATACAATAAACAGAATAATTGAAGTCAGTAAATAATAAGCTCTCTTCAAATAGTAACATGACACAATTCTTCTAGTCAACCAATAAATAAACCCCTTCAATACAGTAATTTAATAAATATCTCTTAATTGATCAAATAAATAAACGCCTTCAAAATAGTAAAATAATTAACTACTTTAAATCATCCAATAAATTAACCCCCTCATAATGCATAAGTAATTAAATTACTTTTACCAAACAAATAAATATAGCCCTTCAGTACAATGATTTAGTAAACAAATTCAAGGCTTCAAATATATATTTACCTTTAAAAGACTAACTAAATTAACTATATCAAGACGTCAAATAGAGAAACACTTATAAAACAATAACTAAATAAATTACTTCAATATAGCAATTAAATAAACCCCTTCAAACCCATAACCAAGTAAAATACAAAGTTAGCAAATTAAGAAACCCCTTCAATACTATAAATAAATTAGCTACATCAAGTAAATGGCTAATTACATTGGTTTCAAGACAGTAAAGAACTTCACTACATAGTAAGAGAATTTATATTTGTTTGATTTTACTTTATGATATACCTTAGCTCATCATATCAATTTCCTAGATTTATCTATTTATAAATAAACATACTACTACTAATAATAGTTATAATCTACACTTCTCAAGCAAAATAATTTTTTGGAAAAATTAAAATACCTATATTTTACTTTTTGATTATTAATTTAAAAGTACAAATACGTTAATAAAACTATTTATTGCTCTATACGTCAATTGGCAGGCATGATAATTTACGTAATGTTTTAATTTCTTGATAATAAAATGTTAAAAATTTGTTTATATGAACTTCATACAAGTTTATTATGTATTGTTATTTAAAACATTTTAATTATTTAAAATTATTTTAGTCAAATTATATATTTTTTAAATAAGTTTATTTTTTATTTCCATAAGAAGGCTCAAATTTCATTATAAAGACACAATTCAACGTCAGTGAGCAATGTAAAACCAAATGATAACAGGAAATTTATTACATATATACACACACATCCATTTAATATTATTTTAAAGTGTATCATGAAAATTCTAAATTTTGTCTCCTCGACCTAAAAGTGGATATTCTTACTTGAAACTCATAAGTTAAAGGAAATATTATAGATTGTTACAGAAATCAAAATGAATACAAGTAAATAATATATAATATTGAAGTTAAAAGAGAAAAAAGTAGCATCTCTGCCAAGCAAAGAGCATAATAATCAACTGCCAATTTTCACGAGCTCAATTTAAAAATAAATTTCCCAAAATATCAGAATTATTGGTTTTATAAAAAAAATTATATTTACAAGTATTTAATATTTAATGATACTATAACTTTAAAGTGATAGGCTATTTCGTATCTTAAATGTTTGTGGAGATATATTCAAAAGTGAGAATTTATGTTATTGTAAATTAGCCTTAAATATTTTCATGAAATAGGGTTGTGCCATTTTTTTTGTAATGTAATTACGGTAATTCCTAAATAGAATTACGGTAATTCCTAAATAGAATTACGGTAATTCCTAAATAGAATTACGGTAATTCCTAAATAGAATTACGGTAATTCCTAAATAGAATTACGGTAATTCCTAAATAGAATTACGGTAATTCCTAAATAGAATTACTTTATTAAAAATTATATTAAAATTAAAACTATTATATTTGTGTAGTTATAACAACGTATGTTAAATATAACAGAATAGAGCCTTTTGAGTGAAATATTAAAAATAAATTGTTCTGTTTTATATATATATATATATATATATATATATATATATATATATATATATATATACATATACATATATATATATATTGCGTGTGTATGTATAGAGAGAGATAGAGAAAGATAGAGTAAATGCATAGCCCATTTCCTTGGCTTTTATAAGTATTAATATGATGATGATAATAATAATAATAATAATAATATTAATAATGCAAATATATACTTCACTGTTGCATTACAGAACCTGATAAAAGATAAATCATCGTCAATTCCATAGGATGAGATTAGGAACATCAATTAGGAAATATAAGAAACTTTCACTGTGTTAATGGCAGTCACTAAAGTAACCCGCCGTAACAACTTACTCAAAACTAGTATTTAGTCCTAGTCCTAAGCTTGACTATACGCTTAAAGTAATTTAGTATAATATATTTAACTCTCTGTCAAGGACTAACCGGTTACTAAACAGTAGGGTACTATAATTTACCACAACTATAACAGTAAAATCTCTAGTTATTGGCCAAATAACTTTTCTGCAACCAACAAACACAAAACATGAAAATAAAGCAACTGAATATGCTCCACTAACTTCAAAAGCAAACATATAGACTTGAAAAAGGCAGAGGATGAGATTTTAAATCTATACATTATATTCTATATTTACCTGCTTCTGGTTTGAAATCACGTCTTTATTCTGACCAGTATTTGATAAAATTATATTTAAATTGAAATAAGAAACTTTTTTAATGTTCGTATAGGAAAGAATTAATCAAAAAGGGTTAATTTGATGTTAAAATATATGTAATTGAATCTTTATAGATATGATAGTGAAATGCCTCAAATGTATATTTAAACTAGTAAAAGTGTTTCTAATTAACACAAAAACGTATTTTAATTTAATTTCATGGGGGGAGGGGTGTTCCCCAGTCTCCAAATTTATTAAGAAGCTTCATTAAACATCCACACTATCCTAGCAACAACGTAACACTTGTAATGCCCTCAAACTATCAACCCTCCATCTTATAAACTATTTTGCACCTTTTGAATAAACGTACAGTTTCTACAAACCAAAGAAGTGCAAACTTATAACGAAGATTATTATTATTATATTATTATTAGCACCGCATCTTACTACACGTTCGGGTTATACGCACTTACGCTAATGTGTAATGGTAGGGTGATTGTGAGATGAAATGGAGGACCTACAGTTTAACGTGGAATCCGAACCACGGTAGAGGCCTGGCATTCCCCACATTCACAAGATGTCTTGTCAGAGGTGAAGGAAGGGTTTGGTAATCAGATAAATCTGTGCCGGGACCGAGGATTGAACCCCGGCCGCCAGCACAGAAGTCTGACACCTTACCCCTAGACCACCAGGTCACCCAATATAACGAAGAAAAATATCAAAATGACGATGGCACTTTGTTAGTTGTCTTGTAGGCTATGGCAACTCAACCTTGTCTGTCGTGTTTTAAAGTGATGTTGATGTCAAAATTTAAATCAATTATGAAGGATTTTCCTAAATGATTTTCCTTCTAACTCCACGCAATGGTATGTATATTTCTTTGGATTTCTTCCACTTCTTTACTCGATTAATGTTAATATATGGATATCCCGGAAGAGTAATAAGACTCACTGCACAAAAAAAAAATTAAATGTGGCTTGTATTTGGTAGACGTTAGCCTATTTTAAATATATTCAAGAACGAATTTAAAAATAAAATAAAAAAGAAGCCATGAATAATAAATATTCCATGACAGAGTGTATTTTTCAAAAAAAGTAGCTTGGCTAGCAAGAATTTAGGATCAGTCATTTGGATATTCTTTTGTGACTTTTGCAACATAGTTCGAACGTCTTCTAAATCCTATTTTTGATATAAGATTTCCTCTACCAGTTTCTTAATACTTCTAAATGTGGAACTGAACATTTGCAACACATAACCATCCATCTGTTAGTAGCTTATGAAATTATTTAATATTTAATAGTATTACAATGGGTTTTCCTTGAGAGATAAATAATACATTAATAAAAATATTCAAATTTTACTAATACACGTAGCAGAAAGATCGAAATATTCGAAAATTCATCGTTTGGATCTTTGGAGCTCACCTTAAATCACTGGCTTGGAATGAAAACTATCTTTTAAATAAAACAAAGTGGTTATTTTGTTAGTGTGTGTTCCTTTTAACGCTAGAACTCAAATACCACGAAACCTAGAAAGCAGAAACTTTCCATACGGATTGACGGGAGTCTGTGGGTGTTTAAATTGGGCGTATATTGTTTTAGTATGCAAATATCGTTAGCCTGACCCCTTAAACGTGGCGAGGAACAATAATTCAATATAAATATGTTGTTTTTAATATACAGGCCGAGTATTAATTTCTTTCTAATTAAATTTGTATCCAAGGAAATACAACTTCAAATATTAAACTAAAATTCTAAAACTAGTCTAATTGTCTGATTAGTGTTCAGACCAGAAGATTTAAAATTCTTCCTTAGAAAATGAAAACTACAAAATTACCGTTTCAGGGTTTTTAAATCGAAAATCGTACATTCACACACAAATTAATTCAGGCAAAAAGATATCTTCTACCAATTAAAGACAGCAAACACTCCATTGTAGAAAAAAGACATAATATAAATTGAGTAGAAATACATTTATATTCTATTTTAACTTTACTTGATAATTCATCATAGACACTAGGTCTAATATGTCATGACGTCAAAACTTTCTCTTAATATGAGAAGATATAAAATCGCTTTACACTTATATCCAATGCAGGTGCAGTACATGTGAGTAATTTTAATACTTACAAACATTTTGTATTACATTTACACTTACAAGTTTTCTTTAATTTCCATACACTCGAATTAAGATTCATTATTAAACCTAACCTTTCATATTACATTAATAAAAGCTGAATATTTCAAAGAGGGTTATTTTGGGGTGCAGAAAATGGGCTTTATCAGGCTAGGGCTTGTGAAATTCGTTAATTATTCACGGGCCATACAAATCCTGCGTGGTTACTTATATTTGAGGAGTCAAAGATTATAATGTGTTTATTATAGTTGTTACTGATTTTGTTGGCTCCCTTTCCTCTCCTCTCAGCTACATCCTAATAACTCACATCAGTGGCCGAATAGTTTACGTAGTTCGACTTGCATTGTATTTGGTGGTTTTCTAATAGTATTTTCACATTAAACCGTACTTAATAAACAGGTATCTGTTTACAACGTCATGTGAGCTGCATGATGGTTTTCTAATTCTACAAAACAGTATCAGGACTAGTATTATTACATCAGCACTGATATTATAAGTATAATTAAGACTAATAACATTTATTTAGAGACAATGCCCACTGTGTTTTGTATATTAATAACCTAAGTATTTCAACTAAAGATCAAATTCATATGGCAATAATTCTCCTAAAATGGAGGCTCTTTGAAAAAATAAAATACAAACGGTATTTACTGTTAAGATTTAAGGCGATAGACTTAAACTAACATGATTTTGACACGAATTTTCTTAGAAAATAAATGACAGTTTTCATAATAATAAACCACAAATCCGTTTATATAATTTTTATACTCTTAACGTATGGATATACAACTCCTTCAACTCCACGCTATAGAAAACGCCTGCCTCTGGTAATTAGGCTGTATTGGCCACTTGATAGTAGAAAAGGCGGACATTTTTAAGGTAATGTTTACCTTGTAAATGAGTTGAGGGTTGGGAGATGTGAAAGGAGCTTATTACATAAAAACCTATCAGTTTAAGGAGGTTGGTATACCCACTTAAAGACCGAATTTTATGACAGTTTGAAAGAGTGAATTTTCTATTTAAGCTTTATAAGGGACGATTTCAATGAAAGGATTGATTATAGTAATGTTAACATTCTTCGACTTTACATGGATGAGTTGGTGAATTTGTTCCATGCATACACTGTGTATATCGGGTGAATTTGTGACTTGTTTCTATGAAATAATGTTTTGTATAAAGGATTTGCTCTTCAGATCAATGTAACTAGGAAGAAAGTGAGTTTACATATTTCTAAGAATATGTAATAAATACCCAGAACAATGAAAATATAAGCAGAAATGTAGCTACTACACATGAAGTTTTGGTGGGGCTTGTAAAGGTTTTGATATTTGCTTACTAAAGCCCCTGATTTTGATTTTTCCTTTCATTATACGGTATTCTTGAGTTATGTTTATGCGATTGTATTCTTAGGATCTGTTATATAACCCTTTAAGTTGTTGTCCTATTGTATTTTTTAACTTATAGAGTATCTCCTTGCTCAACAGTATTTCTACATTTATATCTAAAGTAATAAACTAGTTTCAACTAATCATATGGTACTGGAAACCTAACCTCATCATCATTTAAGGTGGTAGGACTGTGTAAAAAACAGCTGAAATCTGTATACATTTATTTGATTGTCAATATGTGGGTCCATTGGACAGCAATTTTTAACTTTTTCTGGTTTAGTTTGGTACTGTATGATTTTTGGTAAACATATGTACATTTTCTAGAGTACTTTAATTATTATAATATTATTAATAGAATTTATATTTCACTAACTGGTAGAACGATAGGCTGATTTGGATTGTTTCTAGTTCCAATAATCTTCCCAAAGGTCACTGTGGTGCTATGGTTTGGAGAAGTGCATTGAAATCTGTTTAGAAAATGTCCTTTGAAGTTAATGCATTGTGATCACTTGAATTCTTAATAAATGATGTGGTGTTACTATTGTTAAACTCAAGAAACTATCTCTTATTTTTAAATTCCTCCGTACCTACATGAGTTGGAACTTAGGCATAGGGCCTCAGTATAATATAGTCTGGTTTAACGATGACCAGAAAGTCAGAGCATTCGTATGAAGGTGTTTTTTTCTTAACTGGTTTCCTACTTTTCCTCCACGCAAATTCTAATAAAATTAATTAAATGCCTACCAACTCCATCCCTTCTCCACATTCTAGATGGGTATTGTAAAGCATGAACCAAATAGCAACTATATTTTACTTTTAACTGCATCTATATGTCTTTCCAATTAAACTCTATATTATTGTAACATCATAGAAAATATTCTATGAATATGTAGAATGGAGCGTATGAATTAATAATGAGGAAAGTGATTTCAATTAATTTGTTATGCACTGTGCTGTAATAAACAGTATTTTATATTGTACACGGAATTTAGTATAAATAAAAGTTAATGAATTTATCAATACTGATTTTAAACTGGTTTTACAAAATAAAGTCTTAAACTAGTGAAATGCGTGAGATTAGTTAACGTTAAATGTGCCACCTTGATTACAATATTATTTAATCAAATTCTTTGTATACAAGGATTAAAGATAAATGGTAAATTAGCTTATAAGAAATTAGATCAAAAACATTTAATGTTGAATTTCAATAAATATTGTAAATTGTAAACTTAGACAATTTAGAATTGTCACAAGTTATAAACTAAAATTATAATATTTGATAAATTAATGATTACATATAATGTGTTGACGGAAAAGTTAGATTGAATCCTATGTTGGTCCATTACCACTTAAGGTATTTGTAAGAATCTGAGTCGTCTACTTATACCTATATGAAATCAACATATTCTGGTTCTAACGGCATTTCAGGAAACTAGATGAGAGATACCCGCCTCTGTGGCGTAGTTGGCTAATGCGCTTGTCATGTTGAGCCCGACTGCTGAGGACGTGGAGATCGAGGTTTGAATCTCGGTCGGGTGAACTTGGGTTGGTTTTTCCTAAATGGTTTTCCACTCTACCTCCACGCAAATGCGGGTTCACTTCCTCTAATTAAACCTTCCCAATTCCTAATCCAGTAGAGTAATTAGTACCTAAAGCGTATAAACCGAACGGGTAGTAAGACGCGGTGCTAAGTATTATTATTATTATTATTAATATTATTATTAGATGAGAGAATAAATTATCGAGGAATACTATTAGATAGTAATGTAATAAATGGTACGGAACTACACACATACTTTCTCGTTCTATTGTTTAAAAATAGAGATATTTATTAAAAATTCTTTATACATGTGAAGCGAGATAATATACACTAGCAACCCCAAGCATAAATTGCACTATACTTACGTAAATCAATTTGAGTCACAGTTTAAATTTTATTTTTAAAGAATTAATGTCCTCATTTAAATGTTTGGACCAATAACAAAGATCAATATTGGGTCTACAAGGGTCAAAACTTCGTATTAATATGTTTGACATTTTATTAGGTGTTGCACATCTTCAGGTCATCGCATTGCTATTAAAAACTTCATTTATAATTTTTGACCCATATAAAATGTAAATATTGATTATTGAGTCTAAAATGAAAGAGATTGGCCATTGTTGTACAAACATTTCTCCTAAGAAGTTTAAGGAAAAATAACATACTTTTTTTAGAGACTTACCTATATTTAACTACTCTATGGCATTGGAGAAATATTGTGTTAAAACATAAGTAGTATATCTTTACAATTGAAGCTCACAAAATGGTATTAATATATTTGCCAATATCTCAGAAACTGTTATTTTTATAAAAATATATTTCAAATAAAGTTTTTTATCTTTAGTAGTACAACAATTTTGCCGTAATAAGTTAATTAGTGTCTCAAATTGTTTCGGAGATACGGAAAATTCCGCTTCTGTAAACTACCCTAAAATTCATTTTCATAGCAAAATGAAAATTGCCATTTTATTTGTGATCTTAATCAACGCCTTGATTCAAATTTTAATCAAAATCATTAGAGCAGATATTGAGAAAATCGATTTTTTTCTTCATTTTGTTTACTAATATGCTCTTAATTTTAGGGTTAAACTGTTTATATTTTAATTTTCTTATCACTGCACTTTATTACTTGTTCCGGCTATACGCATCTATAATCATTATCTAATGAAGTAGAGATGGAAGGATTTTAGAGGTAAATTTTCCTTTTTAATGGAAGAAAATTTGAAAACATTTCAGAAAAAGGCACCCTTATCAGACCCGACAGGGATTGGAACCCCTATATCCTCACTATCAGCACTTAATTTAGTTATATTTTATAAAAATAATATTCTATATATTTGGGAGAAGTTAGGGCCAGCCACTTTGTTTACACATAACAATATAATAATAAATAATGTTCATATAATTCTTATGTGTTATTAATGTGACAGTTAAAATTTATTTATAATATGTGTAAATAATAATAGAAAATATTGAACATATAGTTCTTATTATAAAAGTACATTTTATGAACATATTAAAGTTAATTAAATGAAGAAAGAAAAACAAAATAAAGTAAAGAGAGAAAGGTAAGTTATAGCCCAATATAATACCAAACACATTCGCATGTCATATCTATTACACATAACATTGCTAAAAGTAATAGAAATAGCAAATAATTTTAAAGAGAAAACAATGTTGATAGTAGTTTTTGGTAACTATATATATTAATATATTTTTATACATAAAATTAGTTTCAATTTCATTTTAATAGGATAGCACTGAAAAATATACAAGAGCACGAAAAGAACACAAGTACATTGCATACAATTGTAATGACATACGAAAATAATACAAGCAATAATAGCTAAGTAATGATACCTTTAATTAAATAGTTACTACAATATAACATTGACCTTCGTGTAGTCGCATTCAACCTGCATAGGGACATGTGGATTCTCACTTCCCCATATCCTGACATTGTGATTGCTCACTTTTTCACTAACGTGGAAAGTTGCCTCATCACTAAAAATTATTCTAGACGAAAGGTTTTCACTATCCATTAATACCAGTAAATGTTCGCAGAAGGCGAGTCGTTTTGGATGGTTGTCCAGTTGCAACTTATACACCAGCTGCAATTGGTAATGGTTAGGCCTCGGACGAGTACGTAAGGTCTTATAAACGAGGAACCTAGGTACCTCTAACTCCCGAGTAACTTTTCCCATGGACTTCTTAGGCCTGCGTACAAATGACTCCTGTGTACGTTCAACAACTTCTGCACTGACAGGCGAGCGCCCCAAATGGTTTTTCCTCTTATTGCATTTGAAGCCCATCACTAAAAAGTCTAAGTACCACTTGACCATCGTTTTGTTACTGAGAACATGATGTTTAAACACCCATCTGAAGGCACGCTGTACAGTCACAACCCTGCTTGTCTAAAGGTGCGTACAGAAAGAAAGCAGGCTGCTTGCTCACAGGTTTCCGATAGGTGCTGAAGTCCAGCGCGTATAGGTGTAAACAGAGGAGGCAAACGAAAGCCTAAAACCTGCTATTTGTCACACGTTACTACCGCCGTCAAGATGTCCAGTTCATCGTCCGATGAAGAGTTTTTACTTATAACCAGTGTTCATTCAAAATTGAAAAGAAAGAAAACCGGTAAATATCCAATAAACCGTGGTAGGAAAGATTCTGGCGTATATCATCATTTATTTAAAGACCTGAAGAAAGGCAAACTAAGATTTCTGTACGCTTCATTTGAAACAAGTCCATTTATGTTTAGGTTTTCAAGCCACTTTTTCTCCTTTGCTTCATTCTTACGTACAATATTTGGATTTGTTTTTTTCAACTAGCTTGTTTATATAGTATATATATATATATTGTTTATATAAAAAGGGTGCTTATGATTGCCCTATGTAGAATCGTTTCCTCACTCAAGGAATCATTAATATTGAAATAATATTATTTAACAATTATTCAAATTTTGTATTTAAAAAAATCTACTCTTGTTCCTCCTAACATTTGGCACCCTGGGGATTTTCCCAGCTTGCCAGGTTTTTAAATAAGGTCCCTATATACATTTTAATTTATAGTACGTTAAATTTGAATTTTTTTAGATGAAAAGGGTGGTAACAATTAATTTGGGAACGGACCCAAACAATTAATGTGAAAATATTGAAAATAGTGAAAATATTTTTGATAAAAACATTATATCTCGTATTTAGGAAAAACTGCCAAATATGAACATTTTTTATGAGTTGATGCTATCTGGTTATCTTGTTGGCCCTTTATTAAACATTAACGCATAGGCGATATATAGTTAAAGTCAATGAATTAAATAATTGATAAAAATAGCCTTATCATTAATTATTACTCACCATCAACACCCATTTCCGTGATTATTTCCATTCATCATTTCTCTACATTATTTCTATTGTAATGAATTTTCTCTTTTTTGTCCTATATAGGACTTCTTTGTAACACACAAGTAATCAATCTTTCAATATCAATCATATTTTCTCTTGAAGAACACATCTGTCGGCGCAAACAACTAAGAAAAGAAGTAAATGTTCATTCTGGTAAATTTGTCGATACCGAGTACCAGAGCAAATAAGCGCGAGCCTGCTTTAACTATGAACGGTCCCATCTGTTAACACACACTCATTGATTACGCAGTTAGCGCCGATCGGTGCTGGTAGTCAGTAAGCAGGAAACCTGCCTTTAAGACGTGTACAGAAAGAAAGCCGGTTTCCTGTTAGCCGACTACCAGCACCGATCGGCAGCGACCTGCTTCATCAATGAGTGTGTCACAGATGGGACTGTTCATAGTGAAAGATGGCTATCGCTTATCAGTGCTTATAAAAGAGAAAGAATAAAATATTGTGGATGAAGGATGGAAATTGTGTTGGTGTCATGAAAGTGGTTACCAAGATTATAATAAGCATGAAGAGGCACTAGTCACGAGGAAAGTAATTGAGGAGTTGAGGAGATCCTGTTAATAATATTTTATTTATCATTACAAGAGTATGTAGATGCCATCTGTCATAAGTTGAAGCCGAGCATGTTTGTTAAAAAAAATAAAGCTATATGCTCACGGAATCGTAAGTCAAAGCTAAATCTTACACACGTGTCTGGAAATGTTTGTAAATTATATCATGTTTACTATGCAAAATATGGTTTGTTGTTATATCAGAGCTTCAGTATTAAAGATTTTTTCTTTTCCCTTTATAAGTGTTAGCGTGAATTTAAAAAAAAACCTCTCCAGTTCAGGAGTTTTTGTAAACATAAATTGTGCAAAATGTTGGATAATTGTATTTATTTGATATAATAAGGTTTCGTAGCACTTTTGTGAAGCTTTCCCTCGGTTAAATTACTTTGGTTAGTGTTCCAAATATGCCACATTATATGGTCACGTTTTCAAATTGGATATTTCACTTAGGGTCAAAGACAGGCTAAATTTAAGAATTTTCATGAAGAATTTAGCCAGTTGTTTTTATATATTTCTAGATTTTTCATAACGAAAATAAGTCGATTTATGTTCATGGCTCTGTCAAGTAAAACAAATGCATGGGGGAAAATGCTCTGAAGCACATACAACTCGGCAAGTGTATATCTATGCCAACATTTTGATAAGCGATTATTCTCTCAGTCCAACTATACTAAATAATTTTGCTATATTCTAAATAAATTATTTCATACGGTCTTTTAGAAATCATTGCTTTTGGCATGGTGAGATATATGCTCAATTGAGAAATTCTTTGCAGATATTTAAACATACATATTTATTTTAAATCTCTTGCTAAACTAAATATTGTGTATGGAATTTGGACTCTTCCTTAGTGAAAGTGCCTTGCCAATCACTTTGTACGCCCAAGACTTTATATCTGTCTTTTTTTGGTATTTATAGTTCATAACAACATTACTATTACAATTGTTTTCAAATTTGCTCTATATGAAAGCATAAGTGGTAGCTTGCAACCAAAAAAACAGGTGGTGAACCAATATGAATATATAAATATTGCTGTGGACAATTTATATAACTTGGTATGTATAGGTATAATTTTACTTCGAAAAATATTTTTAACACTACATATTATAATCTTATACTACAAACCTACAGGCACAAATAGTTATATATGTAAATTAAAACTAGCACAAAGTTAATTTATAGAAACATTATTTACAAAACAAAAGGTAATGTTAGTATTTTGTTTATAGGCGATGGATGAAATTATTGCAAAATATTAACTTATAAGTATGCAGCTATTTAATACAAAAGATCAATTTTGATTCCTTTAAATCTTGCAAAACTGCCAATTACTTTTAAAAGTTTAAGTCTGAAAATGTATTTAGCAAAATGTTTTACACATAACTAGTTTCTTTATTTATAAACTCAATACCAACCATTTATATAAACTCATGTTTGCACATAATTCATTTTGTGAAAACTGAGAAAAAAACTGCAGGTTAAAAATAATTATTATATATTGTTAGCAACTCCTTATTTAAGCTCATAATAACCAAAACAAATTCCCAAGCACACTATGCAACTGTGCACCAAGTCAGGTGTTAAAGGGATACTCCAAAACCTGCTAGTTTAATCAACATCCATCCTTTTTTATAATGCACACGGTAAAAAAATTGTTGCACTCCCATACAACTGAAAAAGTTGAATGATGGAGCGCTCGCAGTGAGCTCTCAAGTGGAATGGTAAAAAGAATTATACACGCAAGTATTTAGCAGATATAAATACGTCACTCCATAATTTACTAAAAACAATATAATCTATATCATAATATTAATCAAATATGAATGTTTATTATTTAAATTAAATAATAGTAAACTAGTGAAAATCCATTCCCAATATTTATTAAAGGACTTCCTTGAATACAACATTTATACTGTCTGATTGGTCTTTGGCACTATTGCTACATTTAGGTTCTGAAAAGATTGCACTTTTGACGTTCCAACATACAATTGGTCATGACTAAAAACTGGTTGAGCCAAATAATACCAACTCGTTCCAGTATTTAGTTTTATTAACAAATACCAAACGAATAAGAGATTTTCGACTCTTAAAAGGAAAATGAGGATGTATAGCATCACTTGGAGTTAGAGCCTCGAGAAATTTGAGTTTTTTTTGTCCAGAATTATAACTAGTTATAATATCCAAATACAAACAATTTTCATGAATATTTCATTCAAATATTAATTAGCCTCTGATAAACGTTCAGGTTTTTTAGCAACATAAGAACAGCTACAATTTTTAATTCAAGAATGTGCGGAGGGTAACAACTTAAATCTAAATTGTTCAAAAACACTACTGGAAATTGAAGTTGTGGTCTTCTTTCCCAGTAATCAATCTGTTAAAACTACAGTCTTGGACTAGATAACGGTTATAACGTCAATTACTTTTAAGTTCATTTAATTCCAATGTTAATATTTTGAAGCAAGAATGACAACCTGGGAGAACTTTATGAATTGTTTCGGAGAAGTAACTTCATTACCGTAAATTTCACATAAAATATAATTATCTGCTCTAATTTTGGCAGGTAAATTAATGACATGCAATTGCTCACCGTCCACAGAGGAATAGTCACCGTTCTCAATTTTGAACAAAAAATCACTGAGTTCCAGTTCAAGCGATTTGATTACACGTTTTATTTAACTGGCGTATTTTGAGTAGTAAATAAAGTGGAAAGTATTTATAAGAATGTTAAACAACTGTTAAGCGAAAAACTTACCACCAAAAGGAATGTTGTGAATTTAAAAAAAACTTTTCACACTCATATTAATGAGTATGCATTTGCCATTGGCACTTCATCTCATATAATGAGCTGTGCTGAGCGAATATTGGCAGGTTTTTTGGAATTCAATTTTAAACCGGACAGATAATTCTAATTTAATTTTAAAGGCATTTTAAATTTTCTATGCACTGTTTGACCAATGGGCATAAAAAAAGAAACAAATCCTGTCTGCACTAATGATATTACATAATGACCTAAACTGAAATTCATTTGTTTGAAACACCAGTATGTAAATAAATTCCAATACTGCCCGGACTATCGATAAAATATGCGTTACTTAAAGTGGTGTTATTTTGTTGTACCAGATTATTGGTTTCATTAATATATAATAGATGTTCATGGTTT